>RJWM01001095.1:119287-170339 GCA_004363535.1 Dasyprocta punctata | reverse complement strand
AAATGGTTGACCCTACCCACTTGCTTTTATTGTGTGTTTGTTTGCCCTCAAGCACAATACTGGTTCACCTAACTTACCACCTTTTTGTACTGCTACTGTTGCTTTGGGGTTTTCCACCTCATTGCTCCTGTCCATCATGTGGGTGCTAGTCAGGGGCCCACTGTGTTCTCATTGGTTGCCTGGTCCTGCCCATGTAAGGAAGAGGAACCAGTCACTGGGATTCTTCCAGCTGGTAGCTGGGTCCTGCTGATGTCTAGATTTTAATTTCTCAAAACAAGCAGCAACCCCCAATTGGCAGTTTCTTCTATTTTTTTGGTACAATTATATCTGTACATACATTCCTGAGACATAAATGATTTTAACAACACAGTTCCAAAGTAGGATAAGGAACACTGCCTTTCATCTTCATTGCTCAAGTTACATTTTCCCGTGGTATGTCTCATGCTGCACACCCACCATGCACCGTTCATTTATTCATGCTTATTTTTGGTTTCTTACTAGTAGATCTTGAATTCCATATGAGAGATTTTTTTCTGTTTTTGTCTGTTTTGTGTCCTGTTGACTGTCTAGCAACCATGTGTGTGTCCACTACATGTCATACCTGAAAATATAATATTTTTGATTGAAAAAATGAATATTTTAGACATAATTTGTAGATAATTCTAGTCTTACAATCTTTCCTCAAAAGCAGAGCCAATTACAACTTCTGACTTCCATTGTCTTTACTATTAAGTCAAGAATTTAGGTAAATTGTAATCCAACTTGAATAAATTCCTAACATATTAATCACTGTTTTAGAAGCTTTACTTTGTCATTGTTCAACACAACTATCTTCATTTTATAAGTTTGTTTTTGGTATTTATAAGAAAATAATAAATTATCTTGAATACCAAGCACCAATTTAAAAACCTTTCAAATAAGAGTTTAAAAAATCATTATGACTCTAGAAGTGTTTAATTTAAATAGATTCTTATTTAGAATTATTTTACTAAGGGAGTGAAAATAAACAGTTTTTACTCTTTCGACCACACAATTCTCTGTGTCTTGCCTATAAAATAGGAGAAAAGGTTTGGTTTGGTTTTTACATGAATTAAAGTTTTCTTAAATTTGATTTTTCCAGATGATCTGGGCTTTTGAAGTATGAAATGCCCCTTCTTTTCCTCATATTTAACTAAATTTAACTCAGGAGGAAGTGCATGTTGAGTAGCATTTCTTTATTTCCAGTAAATCAAATTAAGAGTTGTTCAACTTTTCAAGCAGGATGGGAAAGCTCTGTGAAGCTTTTTTTCTCTAGAAGAACAAGGCATTTGCTATTCACAAGAATCTAGTAAGCACAGCAACAAAGAGCTAAAGAGCAAACTGCCAGGATTTAATAAAAATCTGAATGACCTTTCCTTCCTACAGGAAAGGGTCACTGATCCAAAAACATGCTATTGACACCAACAAGAAAGAAACATGAACACATGGACTCGGAAGAGTGAATTTTAGGTTAGTTAAACTGAAACCACCTGTTGGTCTCAATCATTTAATCAAAAAAATAAATCCAAAGCTTTAGGAATCCCAGATTATGGAAAGCTATTTTTGGAATTCAATGAGCTAAAGGCAATGATTTTTTCCTTCTTAAAAATGTATCCATTCATTCATTTATAGCACTCATCCATTCATTCATTCCAGGTGCCTGTAATCTTCCAGACAGAACAACCTGGAAATAATTATAGTAATATGACAAATACCCTAGTAAAAGTGTGAACAAGACACTAGGAGGAATTTGATTAACTCTGCCTGCAAAATTTAGAGAAGTTTTTTTTTTGTCAGAGAACCATATTGAACCATATTTTAAAGAATAAGGAGGCTTTTCCAGCAGGACAATGTGGAAAGAATGCTTTGAGTAAGAGGAAATGGCTCTTTCAGAGTGATTGATACGATAAAGGGCAAGTCAAAAGCATAAGCATTTGCTTGGTTCATGAGAAAGATTGTTATGTCATTATCCTGAATGCCAATCTTAAATTTTCTTTTAACAATTATGTGACTTCTTTTCATGCCTAGTTCAACTAAGTCTCTAATAACCAAACTTAGATGACTAATACCAGAGTGTCAGGGAGAAATAATTTCAAAGGGAATCATTTGTTTGAATCACTATGGTGAACAAATGTGTTCACTGACTAGCTGATTAAATAGCCTAAATGTTCTGTAATCATTTCTAGGAAGGCTATTCATGAAGGTTGGTCCTTGTAGGGGTGAAATGCTGCTGATTCCCTATTACTGGTGGAAGAATGTCTTGATTAATATCTCTCACTTTTCTTTATTCTGCCTCCTGGGTATTTTGGCCATGACTTCATGGGAACTCAATGGTTGCTTGGTAGAAATATTTGTACAGTTAGGACAACTCATATATTCTTTTGAAACAGATATTTGTTTTCTCCTTTCACTCCTTCTGACCTCTTGACTCCTATTTTAGTTCCCTCTACCTTTTTCCCATCACCTTTCTCTCATTTTCCTGAAAGAGTTCAGACTTACTCATTCCAAGATCCATGATCATTTTTCTTAATCTTTATGCTTTACTAAGCATTGCAGAAAAATCTGGTCTTCTTGTTTTATACTTTGTACATTTATCTGAGTTTTAAGGTTCCTTGTCATGTGAAATTAGTACTAGTAATGCTTTTTATTTTTATGAGTGTTTTCTATTATTTTATAATAATTTAACACATCTTATACATCTCTCTGAGTAAACTGGCATATTGTCATGAAAAATTATAGTATTTAATGAAATCTATCATTAATTTTTACACATATCTTATTAGTGTACATAGATGATGAAAAGAAAAAAGAATTGATCGTAAGTATAATTTCTTTACTTAATTGCTATTTTAATACTCAGAAACACTGTATTCCATAAACTAAACATTTGTATTTTCACTTTTCTTGCAAAAACCTAAATTTTAGGAATAAAGAGTGCAGTGCATATATTAACTACTAATAACTAGACAAATATAAACATATAGATTTTTTAAAAAGCATTTATGTTTGTAAAATAGTGGTTGTCAATCACATTTAAAATGGAACATTTAAGTGATCTTATTTTGTATGCACATTTGGACACGATTAAGTGAAGGTCTGATTAGTTTGGAATGCATGGTTAATTTTCTTTTTGGAAGCAGAATCTCACTCTGTGTCAGGCTGGCCTCAAATTTATGATCCTTCTGCCTCTACCTCCCAAATACTGGGATTACAGGCATGTGCCACAATATCCAGTTTAATATGTATGGCTAAGTGGCGTTGGTTAGTTAGAAAAACCCATACTCCACAAGCACATTTTTTGTGTGTGTGTGTGAGGAAGCTTAATTTCATAGGTTCTTATTTCTATATAGTCATTAATTTTTGAAATTACATAAAAGTAGCTAATATTTACTTTGTACAGACTTGATTTTAAGGATTTTTAGGTCAACTTACTTTATATTAAATTAGCTGTGTATTTGAGGAAAACCTAAAGAGATAAAGAATTATATAGAATTGTGATCAATAGAAAAATAAAGGAGCTAATCATGACTAGCAGCACTTTCCACTTAAGAGGTGCTTCATTTTGTGAAAATTGGATCCCTGGTTTTAGTTTATTCATCTATAAAATAAGAACTATGATTTTCTCTTCGCCAGGGGATTTTATAGATTTTATAAGGTAGTTCAAGGTTAAATATTTGTAACATGCCATGCAACTTCTGTGAGACAAGAGATTTGCATTCTGATCCTGCTCCACTTAAAGATGTACACGAATTTGTTGTTACTGCTGTTGTTGATAGAGGAAGTCAATGAAAACCCTATGGCCAAATTATAATGGAATGCTTTAAGGAAACTTGGAAACAGGTAGGCTTTGGTAAATAATTATTTAATTTGATCTTTGAAAGCAACTACAGTGTAATAAATATTTTGACTTTTTCCCTCAGCTCAAATATGTAACCCATTTGATCCATTTCAATTTCTCCAAGCATGCTAATATTATGTACTTGATAACTTCAGAATTTTTGAAAGATTTACCACTGACAATTTCAGGAGATTGAATTGTGGCTATAATTCAAAGAGTCTTTCAAATATTTATTTAGCCCAGTGTTTGCTTGGCTCCTTTTCCTAAGTATTATGACATAAAGATGAATAAAACAAGTTAACACCCTTAATGTTAAAGTTTGATTGCAGACAGACTTTTAATATTTCTTATAACATGTGATGGAGTAGGCGTGATGATAGGTGGTTGCTATTAGAGGAAAGCAGAGCGTTAAAGCCAGACTTCTGAGAAGAAGGCTTGATCTGAAAAAAGGAAGTGAGACTCAGCAGAACAGTGGTGAAGATGTTTTGTCTAAGGTTTAGCATATACAATGGAATAAGGACAAAAACTCTCATTTGTGTTTGAAGGACTAAAGTGTTTAGTATGCCTGAAGTGGTGTATTCATAAGAAGGAGCAGGAAGATGCAAGATTAAATATATAGTTAGATCTAGACCATTTATTGCCTTGAGCTCTTATGGTGTTAGAACTTGGAATCTGTAGAGAGACACTGAAGGATTTATAGCAGTTACATTATCAGATTTTCAATTTGAAAATATTGCTTTGGCAATACAGTAAAGGAAAATTGCTCATCTGGAGGCAGGAGTGGAGAGAAGCCTTCTGTACTAATCCAGGTGAGCTTTGATGAAGGATAGGGAGAAGGATGATTAGAAGAGATGTGAAAGATTGAACCCTTTTGATGTAATAACTTTTTGGTTAAATGCGGAAAAGAATTAAAAGATACAGTCTTTAATGGTTTGGAGGTTTGTAGACTAGCAGTTGGGAATGCATGGTTTGATTATTACCTAGGACAGGATAGGAGGAAAAGAGTAAAAACGTGCAAGAAAGTTTGCATGTTACTATTAAGATTTAGGGCAGAAGATTGTTTCAGGATATTTTCTGGGCAGTTTAGATTGATCTTCAGCTAGATAGGATAACGAGTTCCCTGCTTCTTACTTGACATCATTGGGCTTCAAGTGGAATTCCCCTTAAGTTACACTTCTTTCTCTGGTGCCTTAAATTTCTCTTATGCTATTTTTTGAGAATAGAAAAAAGGCAGCTATCAAATATGGTAACTAATCTCATTCTCTAAAATTAGTTTTATGGTTTTCATGGAGATCTACTTCATTGCCCACCCATAGATAGGGTTTCACGGTCTTAGCTAATACTATACAGCACCATAAACAGGTAAGTGTAACATAATAAATGTGGGGTAGGCAGTGGGCAGAATCAGATTCCGTGTTCACTTTAGAAAGGTCCAAGTATGACTTATAAAGTCATACTTCTCATCTCTCCCTTTTAGAAAATTATTGCAGTGCCGGAGGTGCCTAACAATCTCTGCTTGCCACAACTTTGTTGCCGTGACTAAACCTGACCATGTGGTTCAGAAGCCTTTGGAAATGGCTTCCAGGTGAATTTTGGAAAGCTTTGGAAGTGCATGCCTGAGAATCCTTAGAATGCTTTAAGTGGAGATTGATTGGTAATTCTGCTCAGATCTCAAAAGACCAGAATCCTGACAAGAATGTAAACAGTAAAGGCCAGGCTCATGAGGTTTCAGATTGAAATGAGATTTCATGGGAATTAGACTAGAAAATATTCATGTCACACTCTGGCCAAAAAAAAGTCTGTATTTTGCCCATGTGATGAGACTTTAGGGGGCACTAAGCTTAAGAGTAGTGAACTGAATGATCTAGTGGAGGAATTTTCAAAACAGTTCAACTTTCAGGTTGTGGCATGGGTACTGGTTGCTTTTAGCCAGATTTATATTGAGAATTGAGAGCACAAATTGGAATAGAAAAATTTGAATAAGTTAAGTTTTGATTCAAAAGGAACCATGTGTAAAGTTGGAGCCAAAGGTGGTATAGTAGCTGAAGAGATTAGTTCCATTCAAAAAAAATCAAATGCTTTGAATGTGCCTAAGAAGTAAGATGCTTTGGAGAAATCTCAGAAATCAACAAGACCTCACCCATCATAGGTCTAAAGGTATAAAAGTATCAAGCTTTCATTTGAAAATAAAGGCCCTGGGACTGCTGTTAGAGAAAGGCCACCTAGGGAATTGGATTTTCAGTATTAATTTTGATCTTCTCAGTCATCCAGGCATTCAGAAGCAGTTGCAGCCATGGTCTAAGGGGACCTGACTACTGCTCAAACAGATAGCAGATCTTAGTATCATTTCTTTAAAAAAATATTTTTCAGGCATGCAGAATATAAGAATTGTGGGAGGCTTCCACTCAGATTTCAAAGGAAATTCTGAGAGGCCAAGCAATGTGCACCTGAGAGTTGGGTACATGTAGTTTTAGGAATGAAGTTGAAGGTGCTGTAGGAACTCCTGAAAGTTGTAGATGACAGGTATGTAGAATATCTGCCAAAGAAAGCTGCAAGCAGCAATTAGAACTTACCCAAGAGAAATGTCATGTGAACTTCCACAGGGAAGACCATAGTGGTGGGGCTGCCCAAGCCCTTTGGAACTGACATCTCACCACCATTGCCCTGGATGCTGTACATGTTTCCATAGGAGTAAATGCTTGCCCTGCTGAGCACTGATCTTGCTTTGTTCTGTTCTTTTCTATACCACTCCATTTTGGAATGGGAATGTTTATACCATTTATATAACCTGTTCTTTGAATTTTCAGGAGTTTACAGCTAAAAGTTTGCTTTAAATCTCAGAGAAGATTTTGAATTTGTAATTTTGGACAATGCTAAACTGTCAAGACTTTGGAAAGTAATTTTTGCCTCTTTGGTTGTATGCAAGATAGTTACATCATGTTAGGCAAAATTGTGTATGGCTTAAAGGGTTGTGTTTGAGTGTTAAGTTGATAATGCATAGAATGTGATAGATAAGCTGGATTGTCAACTTGTCTGGCTTTTGAGTCACTTAGGTATTGTTAAAGCATACTTCTCGGTGTGTCTAAGTGGGTCATGGAGAGACAAACTTGGGTACATTATCTGGTCTCTTACTCCTTCATCAGTGAAACTGTTTTTCTCCTTTGCTTCCTAGACCCAGTGAAGTGAGCAGCTTTGCTCCACCGTGCCCTCTTACCATGATTTCTGTCCCAGAACCAGTTGACCATGGACTAAATCTCTGATAACATAGCTGGATTAATTCTTCCTTTAAGTTGTGGATGTTGGATATTTTGACCTAGCAATGAGAAAGCCGACCAATATAACTGGTAACCGTTGAAAATTTTAAAGATTGGAAATGCATTTTGCAGACAGAAAGGACAGTACTTTGTGATGGCAGATGTATAGTAAGACAGATTACTGATTTCTTCTACTACTTCCCCCAAACAGTCCATGAAATGTGTAGCTTTGTACTTTATTTATAGTAGAGAGTGGATAGAATGGGGTAAGAATTTCAGGTGGAAATCAATAATTAAGTTTAAAATGTCTTTGAGACATTGAAATGGATATATATATTTACTAAATATTTAAAATTAAGACTGGGTTTCTGTGGAGATTAGGGTAGAGACATGAACTTGGGGATTATATCACAAGTGCATGGTTTAAAGCCGAAGGAATATTGTGACCACCAAAGAAGCAAGTGTGGAAATTAGAGCAGGGATCTAATTATAAGCCTTCAGGTTTGGGAGGAAGAACAGTACTGGCAAAAGAGAATGAGACCAGTTGGCAAGTAGGAAGTAAGAGAGGAGTCAAAGAGAAAAAACTATTCTAGGAAGAAGAGAGTGTTCTCCAGAGCTTCTGAGAATTTAAGATGAGGATGGCTACATGTTCATTGATTTTGGCAGAACATAACTAACAGGGACATTTCCAACCACGGTTTCAGAAGAGGGGTGCAGTGAGGGTAAAATCCATTTTGAGGACAGTGAAGATGGAATGGGAAATGAGATACACAAATCTGGAAGGAGCTGAGAAAGCAGTTGGCATGTGTAGGTATGGTTTTTCAAGCGAACTTGTTTTTAAATACAGAAGAAAGTGGAATACATTTGTTTAAATTCTGAAAATCAAGTAGAAAGATCACTGTTACTGGAAAGAGCAAACATAGCTAAAGAAAGAAAGTCCTTGTTGAGAGAGGACAGGGAAAATGCTAGCCCGAGACAATACTTTGTCCATTAGCTCAGGAGGGAGGAAATACAAGATGGGAACAGTTACAGACAGGGTTCCTTGCCGAAGGTGTTCTTTCCACATTCAGCGGGACTCATTCACAAATTCATTGGTTGACTGATTTTTCAGTGGAGTGTTGGAGGCAGGTAGGTCACATATTTCTCATTCTCTAGCAGCCTAGTTCGGGTATTTTCCTATGTGGGTGGAAAGTGATAAAAGCAATAATCCAATCATGTAAAAATTTTAATATTACCATATTAGATAATGTCTCATTGACCAACCAAGTTCAAGGTCAAGGTCAGAATCAGAATATAAGGCATACCAAAGTGCATGGGAAAGAATATGAATGTTGGAATTGGTGAAGAATTGATGTGACAACTGAGTTGCAGAATGGACTAGGAAAAATGAAAGGACCTTTTCCAGTGAATGAAGTAAATTCAGTAATGGAATATTATGAGATAGGTAAGAACCAAAACGAATGAGAGCAGAAACTGCTGTAATAGTTTTTTTAGGGAGAAAAGAGAACCTCAAGTGTGGTATGATTCTGATGATCTCTTTGTTATGGAACATCATGAATTTGATGCCAATTTGATCACATGTCTGATTTTCTTCAGCAGAGGTCCACTACGAAAATAAAAATATTGGAAAAGGAAAATTATTGGGTTATTTCAAGGTTTTGGGTATATTTTGGCAGCAGATAGAAGGCTATGGCAGGAAGTTGCAGCAGTCAATATGTCATGATGAATAGCATTTAATTTGAACAAGTAGGGAAAGAAAGGCAGAAAGAGGCCCATATGTGTATTTATGGTTAGAGCTCTACTGCATTGAAGAGGGGAAGGAATGGAGATTACATGTAATGTAGTTTCCAGAGACTGAAAGAAAAACAGATCTGTGGCATGAACATTGAATCAAGTCTTGAGAAATATTAAGTGCATATTTTTCTCAGATTTTGAAAAGCAGACTTTCATTTATTATCAACTTTGTTCCCAGAACTATTCTAGGTGCTAAGAACTCAGTAGTGAGCATAACATTTTGCCAATGGAGGCAAGCAACAAATAAATCAAGTGTGGAACATATTGCAGAATGATAAGTCCCGGAGAGAGAAAGAAGGCAGGGTAAACAGGGAGAAAGCATCAACCATAGAGAATCATGGAGAAATGGTTGTAATCTGCAGATAAAGTTGCCAGGGCTGTCCTCACTGAGGGGAAACTGAAGCAGGAGGAGGTCTGAGAAAAGAATGGCTACTAGATTCTGTGGAAGTGCGGGCACAGGAATTGAAGGAGCTCTGTCTTGCTATTTGTTGCCTTGGCAAATTCATGTGCTGAGATGAGGAGTATGGCAGAGGCACTGAGTTGTGGGTTTGAACTGCTGTCAATAAAATCAATTAAAACATCTGTTTCCATCCTGCACTAATAATGATCCAGCAATGTGATTTCAATTTGCCTATTATTTTTGGTCATACTGTACTCAGCCACTGGCTGTGGCAGTCTTTGGGCGGAAAATACTACTCAAACCCTATCAAATCTTTCCCACTAAGTTTATGAATTTTGTGAACTGATACCTAACTTAATTTTTTTGTTATTCGTGGAAAAATATCATGGAACCTGAAGCCAGATGCTAAATCACTAAAGGGCACAGAAGACTATAGACTTGAATAGACAAAAAAAATCAAGCAGAAAGGGTCTTTCAGTTACAGAATGATGTCCCAGTTTATGTACTTAAATAAACTTAAAAGGGTTAGCAGAGCATTTAAACATCTTTGTTCCATTTTCTCTACTTTGGAAAAATGAGTATATTCACAACGTACTAATGGGACTCAGAAAAGCACATTAAAATGTACCTAACAATCTTTAAGATTACTTTATAAATTAGAATGTCAATACAGGAGTCAACTGTTAAATAGTGATATTTGTTGCATGCAATATGGAAGAATCACCACTTGATACTCTTGATGAAATGGAAAGTCGACAACTCTCTCTAAACCATTGGGATTGTGGAGTGCTGTAAAACTAATCGAATGCCATTTTCTCTTGGAAGCAGAGTCAGAGTTTTATAATTTTGTAAACATGCTGGAAAATTGCACAGGAATGAACTGAGTGAAGGAGAAACATCTGGAATTTTAATAGTGTATATGAGGAAGTAGGACTTGTGGGATCTATTGATGGAGTAAATAACTGCCTGGCTGGGAGATCCTGTCCACAATTATTACGTTAGAAGTCTGTCTTAGATCTCCTTCTATTATGAGATTCTACCATTAGCATTTCATTTCTTTGTGTACAATTTTCCTTGTGCAAGGGCCAGAGTTCATTCTGTCTTACTTTCTTCTCTTCCCAACAAACATCAGTTCTAAAACCTTTACCTTGGGTTTCTATTCTCCTTACTATCTATTTTATATCACCACTACCATCTTTAATCACTCATGTGTGTGCTGATAATTCTTCAACTTTAGTTTATTGCTTCAGAGTTATTCAATCAACAGTCTACTGGCCCTAATAATGTGAATGTTATTTATTAATGGCTTACATAAAACATCTACTAAGTACTGGACTAAGAACTTTAAAACATTATTTCTTTTGATCCCTTTCAACCTGTCAAGTTTATGGAAGAGGAAACAAAAGCACATTAAATTTGGGTAAGTTGCCAATGAACTCATGGCTTACAAGTAGAACATCTGTGACCTGAACCAAAACTGTCTGATTCCAATGTCCTTGGCTTAATCGTCACTTTATACTAACTTTCTAGAGAACTGCATTATGAGAATATCAAAATCCAGTGTGCAGGCAAATCTCACTTTATTTCTTCTGTATATACCCTGTCTCTTGTTTTCTGGGTCTGATGGATCCTACATAATGGTCCCACTTTCCACCCCTTTGCTTTCCTCAGAATCTGGCTCAGGTCAACCTCATGGCCATGTGAGACTGGCAGTAGAATGGGCACTGAGCTTTGCTGGATGCACACCTGTCACAAGCTTGGAGTTCGTAATCATTTTGAAATCATTTCATTTTGCCTGGGTCTTCCACACCCTGCAGTGATCACACCTGGGTCCATCCTTCACTCTTTTCTTTCATTCCTGTAGTCCTCTTTTCACTTCTTCCACCTCTCATTGAGCAGTAAATACTGGTGATGGTCCCTTCTTAAATCCTGCTGGAGTATCTGCCCCTTTCCTTAGACTAGCTTGCACTGCCCACATTTATATCATCATTTTGCTTTTTCCCAATTAAGGTCCTCATTTCGCTTTTCCTGATTGGAGACTCCTCACTCTCTCAATTTCTAATCACCTGCACTTGATCCAGTATATTATTTATAAGAATCTCTTAAATACATACTTGCTCATATTAATCACCTGCTTCAATCCCTCAATGAATTTCTAGTTGAGATTGGAATAAAGTGAAAACTCCTTTTCACGGGGTACAGTATTCTTAAAACCCTGTCGTTTCTCACCTCCTCAGTTGCATCACTTATTACCTTTCTGTTCACCTCCAGAAGTTCAGCCAGGCTGATATAAATGTTGTAGTTTTACCATTTAAGGCTTTTTGTTCTCGATAATTCCCATTCCTCTTCATGTTACCTTAGGAAAAGTTTTCCAAACTTTCTTTGTTTTCTCCCCAAAGCAATCAATCATACCAGTCCTTATGGCACTCAGGATATTTTGTCCACCTTTATTAAAGATTTAAACGGACACTTTGATTTGGTGAAGACATAGAATTTGAGTTTCTGTACATCAGAAATGGTTGAACATTTGCACTGTTTTGTTGGTCGACGTATACTTTATTGTGAATCTTCTTTTGACATACTGGAAAGTGAACCCAGAACCACTCCATCACCGAGGTACTCCTCCAACCCTTTTTATTTATTTTTTTGCAGGGGGTGGGGGAAGGTCTTCCTAAGTGGTCCACACCATCCTCCAACACATCATCTTTCTGCCTCAGCCCCCTGAACAGCTGGGATTACAGGCATATGTCACCAGGCTTCCTCTGTTGTATTTTCTTTTATGACATTTTTATTTGATTGTGCATTAAGGACTGAGACTGTTTTGCGTTAAACATTGTACTTTCATCATTTGGGACAATGCCTAGCCCCAAATAAGTAGGAGAACAAACTTCTTGGGAGGAATAACAAGGCAGAGAAGGTTTTGAGAACATGATTAACTTGAACTAGAAATGGTCATTTTTAATTATAAAGTTCTTTTCTCTATGTAATTATAGAATGGTGATGGTTTTAAGTAAAGTATAATCTCTGAGTTGAAACAAGCCAAAGTATTTCAATATAAGGGTTCAAACAACTTGGAATGTTTCTCATATAGTTATCGTCAAAACTTTGTTCATAGAGCAGCTATTAGACTGCAAATGCTCACTGCTAAGAAAAATTGTAAGAAGGAGGCTTCCAGAGTGTAGAAATTGCTAGTGTCCCCCTAGTTGAGAGGCTCAAGGCTTAGAAGGAAAGCATTGCTGTTGGACACAAACACTTAGGATTGGAAGTAAAGAGAATCCTGGAGATGAACAAGGGGACAAGGACCAACCTCAATAGGAGCAATGCTGGTGCCTCCTTCCAAAAAAGTCTATAAATTATGTGAGAATTATCTGAGGATCACCCTGCATCTCCCAGAATAACTCCTGGAGCTCTCAACTCTGGTTTTAGATTTAGCTTTACTACCCACTTCAGAGGTTGTTAATTTTACTGCCTTTGAGGAACTTGAGACGTGGCCATGCCATCGGTCTTGTTGTTCTTGTGAGAAACCTTTGAGGTTTTCTGATTTTGAACTGATCACTGGTCTCTGGTCTCTGTGGTGTGATCTTGCACAGCAGAGTGGCTCAGTCATGGAGATCGAGGCTCCTTGTCCAGAAATAAGGAAAACATACTAAGTGAGAGTGTTTCATGTTCCAGCCCAGCTGATTTTCAGTTGAATGGTTTTACCCAACTATTGTCTTCTATAACATAGATGTGCCCCATACTGGGCTACACTTTGTGAAATACAGAAAGTAAAAGAGCTAAGCATTGAGAAATTAATAATCTACCTGAGATGCCCAGGTCAGCCCTAGTGCTTCTTGATTAGAGAATAATCATTCTCTAATCTCTAAATTCTCTAATTCTCTAATGAAGTAATCTTTTGCAGAACTGAGGATCTCAGTAGGAATATAGGTGAAGTTATGATATCCTTGGGTGGGAATATCAGTGAGGCATGTGGAAGAGCTGACCCTCCAGGAGAGGAGTAGACCAAAGTTGCTGCCATGGGTTCACTGTCACAGTAACCACCAGACTGTGCTAAAGGGAAGGGGCTCAAGATTAATTTGGAGCCAGGAGAAAGAGTGGGCAAAGGTAACCCAGGGAATCATTTCATACAAAGGAAAAAGAAGACTTGCTGAGAGATTGAATCTGGGAAATCAGGAAAGTGAAAACCAAGGTGTCTCACATAGATCCTGGAAGAATATTCATTCTTCAGGGATTATTTGGCACAAGTAGTTGATTGGACTTTGTTTTGGGGAGCAGAGTTTGGAAGAAGAGGAAAAGCATGTTGGGAATCGAACCTGAGGAGCTGGCACCTGTGGAGACCAGTGCTTGCCAGCATGTGACCTAGGAAATGCAAATCATGCTATGTAAAAGTAGAAGATGGAAGAAATTAACTAATTAAAATGAGAAACCAAGCACTCTATGGTCAAAGTGCTCAAAAGATAGCAGATAAAACCAAGTGAATTCCATTTCGTGTATGGCAGGATTTCTCAGACTCTCTCCTATGGGGAAGATCCCTACTAGAACATTCAGTGTGCACCAGTCCTTATAGCATCACTAGGATCGCAGTCCAGTGGGGCATTCCACAGGACTACTGATCGCTAGAACACTATGGGGTGAGTCTCAGAAAATACATCTGACTAGCAGAAGAGTAGTGAAGGTTAAAAATAACAGAAGATACATTTTAAGAAACAGATAGTCATCATTATTAAGTGACAAAGGGAAAATATTTTCTTCTGCTCTTCACTGTAAACACACAAGAAGGATAGAGACAATGTGGGGATAAGAAGTAAGATTGCAGCTGCCCTCCGATAACCAAAGGTCTGATCAATGAAGACTGTAAGTCTTGAATAATGTAGCTCCAAATGAGAAGACAAAGAAGACTAAAGATGACTAGATAAAGAGTGAATGTTTACAGCCAGGAGGGTATTCAATTTTATTTGCTATCAGTTGTTGCTTTTAAAAGCAAATGCCAAAGATTTATTTATGAGAAGTCAGTTATTTCATGTGCAGTTTGGGTTGATAGCCACCATGTTAGATTTTGGAGCAAGATTCTATTTTGGTTAAGACAAATTTGGTTATTGCCTGGCTTCTATGTCAGAATGAATTCCATGTATACAAGAAAAATGAATTTCATTGTAATCAGCTTGGAGTTTCCCTTACTTTAGTCCGAACTAGTGGAGCTGCTTGTCTTTGCTGATAACTTGACTCTTACAAATCTTTTATCTTATAATTATTTTTGAATTGTCTTATATTTACTCATAAGGTATAATTTTTATTAAAACCACAATTGTGTGTTGTATACTGTATATTTTAATCATACCTTCAATATCTATTATGAGCTTTTAAACCTCTTGTACAAAATCAGAAGTTGAATGATTGAAATGATGCATCTCAAAACATTTTCATTGAAATTATTTTTCAGGTATGTAAAAATGGCTAGTTTTATTTCTTTCATGATGAAATTACCATTAAACTACTTTTAGAAGCAAAGTTTTATTTTTAGAGGAAAACAATTTTACTCTATTATGTCTGGAAGAATGGTTGATTATTCAGTATGACTTAGTATAAAAATTATATGTTGTTGTTTTGGCACATTATGTTTTTAAAGATTTTTCCCTTCAGGATTTTTACATAAATGCACATTCTATGAGGTAAGGGATATTTTCAGCATAATTGCTTTGGAGCTGTTGAAGAGGAAAATTGTTTTAAAACACTCTCAAAATGCAGGGTGCTGTTTATTTCTCTCTGCTTCAGACCGATTAGGCAAGTGTTATGAGATCTTAGGCTTACCTTATAAGATGCTATGTTCTCAAATTGCTAATAATAAATGAAATTTAAAAGAACTCGCTGAGCAATTATTTGAAAGGTCTCACATTTAATCCTAGGCTATAAGTGCAGACAGACAAAAAATAAATAAAGCAAGAAGTTGTAGAAGGGTCAAACTGTCAGCTTGGCAAAACATCATATACAAGTTTAAAAATCTTTTTATTGTAAAGGAAAGCATAACATATTAAGTCATATTGTGAAAAGTAGAAAAGTTCTAATCATCTGTTGGAAATATTAGTGCAGAGATAAAAGCTGGTCAATTCTAGAATATTTCCTTCTTCCTGAGTAGGATACCATGCATTTGGCAATTATATGGTTCATATATTATGGCAAGTGTCTTTTTGATTGAGATGTGCAGGTTCTGATGTTTTCAGAGGCTGATAACACTTGTTAAAACAAGAGGGATTTTCCTTCTAGATGAAAAAGTATATTACTTTCAGAACTGGTGAGATTATGCACCTAATCCTTAGAAGTGAACCACTAAGAAGAGCTATGACTTTCAGAGGATAACTGACCATAAAGTCTATTGCCCAGTGACACCTTTATGCTCAAAAAAACTTTTGCCTGGACAATCTCGTGACATTTTATCTTGGGTAAATGTCTTCATTTTGTGTGCTTCAATGCAACAAAGTTTGAAACAGAAGATAATTAATCTCTTCCTTTATTCAACAGCACTTATTGAACCCCTACTATATTCTGGTCAGTGTTGACTCTAGGAATAAAATAAAAATTAACTGAGACACTATTTCCTTTTTATGTTTTACTAGAATGAAATGTCTTTCTGAACAACTGCAGTGCAAGTTGATGTTTGGCATTGTTTGGCATAATAAACAAAGATAAAGCAACGGAAAGCAAACATCTATTGGGAAGCTAGAGGAAGTGACGGGAAATAGGACTTCTAAGATGCACAGGGATGTGCTTGGAAGTGCAGGCATGGGAAGACAAAGGAGCCCTAAAAACCCAGTGGCTTGGTGTCCTTCTTAGAATAATTCAGTTCTCAAAAAGTAGGTTGTCATTGCATGGAATGATTTGGTAATCACTATGATACCAAAGTGAAATGACACCTACAGACTTCACTACAACCTACCTTCTTCCTTTGAACCAATATAAAGAAATGTTTAAGTTTCTTGGGATTTGACCATCCAACTCTGTAATTTTTTTTGATCATTAAAATGTGACTGGAAGATGATGGATTATTAGTCAGAAGGAGAATAAGAGATGTTGTCCCTACAAAGTGCTGTTAAAAACCCTTTGTCTGAATATCACATTACCAAAATGATACTTAAACTTAATGCAGTTCCAATCAAAATACCAACTTCACTCTTCACAGAACTAGAAAAAACAATCCCCCAAATTATACAGAACTAGAAGAGACACAGACTAGTCAAAGCAACCTTGAGCAATAAGACCAAAGAAGGAGGCATCACGGTTCTGGATTTCAAGTTGCATTACAAATGTGCAGTAATTAAAAAAAAAAAAACTTTTGAGATCTTTGCTGGTAAATTTAAATTGGTAGCCCATTTGATTGGCCTTTAGCATGCTGAGAGACTTTAGGATTCTTACTCCTCATTAGGTGTGATACTAAAAACGGTACAGTGCAATGCACAAACATTGACCTACCAGAATGGTTACTGGCTCTTCATGCCAGGTACAGTGGTGACCCTGATACAGTGGGTGCTGGCCAAGCCCCGATTGGTCTGCGTTCCAGGTCCTAACTGCTCCTTGAAACCTTTGTTCCTCTGCCCATCTCTAGTTTCTTTATTACCTGAGAATACTCACTCTCTGCTCCACACACAGGCTTCATCGACCTAAGCAGAAATTCTAGGTTTTCACTGAAAACAGAAATTGGGCCCATGGGTTTTAGCAAACACATGTTTTTCCTATTAAGGTGATGGCGGCTTGTTTCAAAGTTTAAACATGGGCTCTGTTTTGTATGACTATCATTTAACTATTTTCTGGCACTTTAATAACTGTTATTTATGGAATTCTTTCCATACTACAACTTCTTCTGTGTCTCTTAAGAGAGTTCAAGATTCTCTCAGTCTAAAGTAGAACCCGTTTGACCTCGGCACTACTTTTCTCACAGGGAATTCAGTGTAGTTGGGCCTTCGTGCTTTCTGTTTGAAGGTGCTGAGATTTTAGGTTCTGAGCTTGGTCTGCTTACCGGCTGGCAGATATGTGTGGATTACCAAAGTTATCTTAACTTTGACCCTGGAACTAAGCAGGGGTAGGTGGTTGAGGAAGTAACGTAGTGAGTAGAGAATTCTTCATGTAGTGCTTTAGCTGTTACAACAGCATGTTACTAGGAAAGCTCATGCTTCTTCTCCATAAACTCTGTTTGAACCTTGACTGTTAATCATTATAGGGAGTTTGAACGTATGAGTAATATGACAAAAGGTTAAACACAGCCAAGTTTTTGAGGGAAAATTGTTAGAGTGGAGGGGCCATGTTTGGGAGTAGGGAGAAAATCATCCTAACAAGAATTGGGTAATGTGAGGGAAAAAAACGGTAGAAACAGAGTTTAATGACTGGAGGGGAAGATAAATGGACAAATGTACAGACCCACGAGAATGACATAGAGGAGGCAGATACTGTGTGAAACGCACAAGTTTGTCAGGTTTTTGGGTAAGCAAACCTGGAACTTCTTTTCATTTCTTTTAAGTGAAATATTCCTAAAATAAAGACTTGAGTCTCTCATATGGATGAGCAAGGCGGAAAATTTGGAAACTCAGCAACTTACTCAGACTCCCAAACTCTCACTGAGGTAATAAGGACATGAAACTTCCCCAGCCCGTGGAGGTCCAGCAGCGAGCCAACATTTTCTTATTTATCTAATTTTCTTATTTATCTAAGAACTTACTGAAATCTAGAAACCACCCTACCTACTTTGATTCAAAAAAAATTCAGATTGGCCAGTAAATCCAGCATGATGGGAAAAGAAATAGTAAAAAAAAAAAAAAAATAGCAAAACAAATGTTTTCATTCACACAAATTCTTACGTGATCAATCAACAAACATTTGGTGAATCAGGTCAGTAGTAATGGGGTTGTATCCTTTACTAACACACTGCAACAGATGCTCAGAACTCGCAGTTTTCTCTACATATGTTTGTATTTTCAGATTTCTCGAGGGATAAAAATTATTTGTATTACGTTTCCTTTATAAGATACATTGATGGTTACAGAAATAGGAAAATATGAACTATGAGTTGAAAAGTCTACATTTTTCTGATGAGGCTGCATTTATGAAAAATTTGTGTTTACTATTGTTTAAAGACTAAGGACCTAATATAGAGAGGAAAGAGGAGAGGTTGAGAAATGAAAAACTAAAGCATTTTGTGAACCAACTAGTTTGAATTAGATGTGCTTACATATTGATAGGATATATGTTAACTTGAGTTTAGATCAGGGATCAACAAACTATGTGCCATAGAACGTATCTAGCCTGTCATATGTCTTTGCAATAAAGTTTTATTGGAGAAAGCCATGGTCATTTGTTTATATATTATCCATGATGCTTTTTCTTCATAAAGGCAGAGTTGAGTGCCTACTACAGAGAACATCTGGCCTGCAAGTTTAAGATATTCATTATCTGCTCATTTACAGCAACAGTTTCCAAACACCTACTGTAGACATTTGGAGGCTTCAATAATTGGAGATATTCCTGAAGGTTGGCAGGCATGCAGTACCACAATGAGGTGCTCTCCACACAATGTTTATAATTTGTTGAAGATGAACTTCAAGGGTAGGTATAAGTGCCCAAAGGAGGAAAGTCTATCTGGGTATGAGGACACATGCCTGTAATTCCAGGACTCTAGGAGGTTGAGGTAGGATGATCATAAGTTCTAGCCCAGTCTGGAAACTTAGCAACTTGGGGAGATGTTGTTCCAATTATTTTTTAAAGGGCTGGCAATGTAAGCTCAGCATGAAGGCCTTGGATTCAATCTTTAGTTTAGGAGAGAAGAAGGGGAAGATGAAGAGGGTAGAAGGAGGAGAAGGAGGAGGAGAAGGAGGAAGAGGAAGGTAATATGAAGAAGGATCTATATTTTCTAATGGTGGATGTAGAAGGTGTATGTTGTTATTTGGCTGCTACTTGCAGGGTCCTGAAGATTCACCAGGTGAGTGTCCCATGGCCTCAGGTCTCCTTTCTAACCAGTTGGCAGCCCTTTTGCTTCATCTCTGACACATGAACATTTCACCACCTGGTCCTAAGAGCAATGAGGGCCCCCCAAAGTGAGAGGCTCAAGCTGATTAGCCCAATTTGTTATACTTGAGGATTTGGTTGCCAGAAGTCACACAAAAATGGGATATTACAAAAATAGGAATTTACTAAGCACAGTGTTATGTGATAAAATACCCAATCATGTGATATACATAAAAGGCATAAAATGTGTCACTTAAGGGAGAGTCGCCAGCTGGTGTTATGAGACAGGAATTCCCAGGGATGATGGGATTTGAGGAATTCTCTGAAGAATTGGTAAAATGCTGATAAGTTGAGAAGGGTGGAATATGTACCCTTGTGAAATGAGTTGAGATTTTCTCTTCTCAAAGCAGAACTAAACAACAGCTGGCCAGCTTCCTGCGAAAACCAGCCTTTGCATGCAGGGACTGAAGACACAACCCAGGCTTTGTACCCTAGGATTAAAGAACTTCAGACCCTGAAGATATGGGTTCTATAAGTAGTTCTCACTATTGTTCATTCAGGAATTTTTATTTGTCTTATCGAATTTCTTTCCAGCACTATTGCAATGTAAAGCCACCGGAAATATTTTGAAATTTACGAAGTTACCAAGAAAGAAACACTTACTTACAAAGCCATTTAATTGGAATTCACATAGAATGAATTAACATAGATACAACTACAAGTTTACTTTTAAGGAAGGGAAATTGAGGTGTGCAGATAATTTCTTAAAGTGACAATTAGTGCTGGGTTAGTTACTAAACTCAAGTCTATTGCCTTTATGTTGCACAGGGTTGATGTGTAGTTCATATACATAGATAAAATTCTATTTTATTAAAAAATTTAAAAAAATTTTTCTATTTAAAATAATCACTGTCTTGAGTTACAAAAGACTGAGTCTATCATGATTCTTGTTTTAACCAGGGAAGCCTTGTTTTACACCTATTGTCCCAGTATAATTGATATATTACCCTTTCATTACTGTCAAAACTGTTCTAGTTTGGTTAATAAATTATGTGATCATCCTAACAATGGTTCCCCACTGTTGCTTCCCTAGAATTCCCTGGACTTTCCTAAGAATTATCAACTAGTTGGCAGTGGGTTTATGCTGATTCAACTAGACCTACAGAAAGGAATGTTTCCCAACATGTCATTGCCTAATAGAATATGGAATATTTTGAATATCACTCCTGTTGGTTTGGTCTTTTCCAGAGTCATTATATTAGTTAAGTTTTCCTATCATCAAGACACAGTACGTAACACCCACAATTTACAAGAGGAAAAGTTTCATCCGACTGAGGAGATTTAGTGCGAGACTGGCAGACTCCAAGGCAGGACCATCATGGCAGAAGGCTGTGACAGAGTAAAGTTTCTTAGTTCACGGTGCCCAGCAAGCAGAGCAAGGGGAAAGTGCCAGAAACAAATGGGAGGGAGTGGTGACATCTACTACCCAAGGCCAGGCCTCCCGGACCCACCCAGATAAACTCAAGAGAGTGCTTTACTAATCTCTTCAGTGTTTCTTAACCCAGTGAAGCTGACATATCAAGATTGATGGTCCCAGTCATACATTCTCTGGTCTTGCAGCATGAGGCTGTGGTCATCCCTGCAGAGGGGAGCACTCCATGCTTCCTGTCCAGAATGTCTTCTGCCTTACTTGGCTCTGGACCACCCGACACAGATGGTGTCCACTTCGCCCTGCTCTTGCTCTCACCTTCTGTGTTTTTCCCACATGAGCCTCCTTTAAATTTCATGAGAAACTTTCTTTTCTCCCTCACACTTATCCTGCCTACAAAATTCTTTTGATCTCCTTGCCTAGCTAAGATATTCGATGGTCACCAGCTCCATTGTCACCACTTTAGGCTGACTTTTCCTGACCTTCACTTCTAGTAAAATCCCAAACAGGGCCCTAAGAATTTGGCCTCTGGTACACACAGTTCTCCTAGTCATTCAGTGAAGTCAATCTAGGTACCACCGTGAAGAGATTTTGCAGATATGATTAACATCCCACACCAGCTAACCTTATGATGGAGAGACTATCCTTGGTGAGCCTAATGCAATCAGTAAAGTCCTAAAAAGGGTCTGGGCTTTTCTGGAAGGAAGAAGTTTTAGAAAGGAGAGATTTGAATCATGAGAGAGACTCAGTGTTGCTGGCTTTGAAGACGGAGTCGGCCATGTGACATGAAGATTTCTAGGAGTTGCTCAGTGTCCCTAAGACTCAGTCAGTGTATTAATCTGCACAGGCTGCCATAACAAAATACCATGAACTGGGTGGCTTATGCAGCAGGTATTTTGTTTTCTCTGGATGTTCCAGGTCAAGGTCTTGCAGGGTCAGTTTCTGTGAGCCTCTCTCCATAACTTGCAGACTCCCGCTTACTCATGGGCTCTGTGCCTATATAGGCAAACAGAATGTCTCTTCCTCTTCTTATCAGGCCACCAATCCTATCAGATATATGCTACTTACTTAAGATCTCATTTAAACTTAATTGTCTCCTACAGGTCTTATCTACAATTATAGCCCCACTGGAGATCAAGGTCTTAGCATATGAATTTGGGAGAAAAACAATAAATCCATAGCAGGGAAATAGAAACCTCAGTACTATGACTGCAAAGGACGAATTTCTTCCAACAATCAGAATGGGACTTGGGAGTGGATTTTCTTCAGAGCTTGCAGGCTAGAAATGAGCCTGACCAAAGGTTTTAACCTCCTGAGGTCCTGGAAGAAAAATTCAGGGCCATTTCAGGTGTTCTTACCCATAGAAGTTTGAGGGAATGCATGGGTATTGTTTTAAATTTTTCTGTTTGTGGTCATTTGTTACCAAGCAAGAGAAAACAGCTATACCCACAGGCTAGCTCATACTCCTTTCTGATCTGCTCAGGTAGTGACATACTCTTTCTTTCAGCTTGTAATTGTATATGAAATGTGTGGTAGTTTGAATAGTGTCATCCAAAAATTCATGACCACTGGGATTTTAGGATGTGACCTTATGTAGAGAGATGGTCTTTGCAGATGTGATTCATTAAGGATCTTAAACTTAAAGTATCTTGAATTTAGCATAAATTCCAACTCCAATAACTACTGTCCTTACATGAGGAGAAGACACACAGACATACAGAGACAGTGATGTAGATATGGAGGCAGAGGATGAGAGGAGTGACTACGAGCCGAGGAACCATGCAGCTGAAAGGGAGAAGGTAGGATTCTCTCTTAGAAAGCACAGAAGGAACATGATCATGCTGGTATCTTAAAGCCAGACTTCTTCTCTCTCGAACAGTGAGAGCATGAGAAAATAAACTTATCTCAATTTTGACCTCCAGGTAAATAATGCAAGGTGAGCTTATCTTTTCTTTTGCTTTTAGATTCTTCCTGAGAAGTTAAGCGGTATCTATTTTAGTCCAGTTTGATAGCATTTACAGTGCATTTACCAACGCCTGCTACAAAACAGATTCCTAACAGATTATTAATTAATACAGGTGTGATTGTATGAATGGAAATATGAGTGACAGATTTGCCCTACCCCGATAAGTTAATTTTCCTTGCTAACACACTGCGGAATAAACATCAGTCAAATAATCCAAGGCACAAGTATGGCTTAAAATCAGTCAGGAACTAGTGTATTTGGAGACTGCACACTCTCAAAGTTCTCTTTCTACAACAGAAGTAGCTGTTTCGACATCCATTTCCATTCAGGGATGGATTTTGATGAAACCCTAACTTAAGTCCTGGATGTTTAGAATACTGTGAAATCTTGAGAAGAATCTCTAAAAGTAACATAATTGTAGTCAGTCTTCCATGCAGCACTTATTAGGAACTGGTCCTGAAAAATGTAAGGAAAAAAAAAAGAGATATACATAAGGGAGAATGTGGAGAAGAGTTAAGCAATTACACATCTGGAAAATTGAAACCAAAGCAATGTTCGGTATCTAATATCCAAAACTCACACTTTCTTAGTCAAACTTATGGGGCTCCACCATTGAATGACCCAGCTCTAACCACTTTTGTATCTGAGACCCAAAGATTATATTTTCCACAAGATTGGATCTGATTGCCTCACTTAAGTCATAGGTTCACCTTTGTGGCTAAGATCCTGCGATTGGAAGCCCTGCTAAATCCTGTGAGGTTAGGAAATTCCATAGATGAAGATGATGCTGTCGCCAGGATTCAGCTGAGGGATGTTAGACAAAAAAAAAAAAAAAAAAAAAAAAAGAAAAAAAAAGAAAAAGACGTCAACTTCCTCTGAATCATTTCGGTTAGTTCTTCCTCAGACCGCAGTGATCTGACTAAGAGTTTGCTCTCTTCTCTTTGCCTTTCTAGACTCTGCCTCAAAACAATCCCTTCCTTACTTAGGGAAAGTTCTAAGTGCCAAAGATTCCAGGAGCCAGATTCAAATCAAGGAGTTTCAAGTATTTTGGATATGTCGGAGGAAACTAATCTTTTTCTTTTGGAGACTGCTGGGAATATAATATACGTAACTCTTAAAAATGTAAGTCCCTCAGAGGAAAGGGCTGACTCAGAGTGAGATGACACAAAGCGAATCCTAGTTAGGGGTGAGTCAGGTAAGCCCGGGCCACACTGATTTCTTTTGTGTCCCTATTCTGAATCACATGCTGGACTTTGTACCTGAATGAGGCTATCCCTCCATCCCTTTTCTTTCCCTCCCTTTCTACCTTTCTTTTTACTCCTTTTCTTTCTCCTCCCTTCATCTTATTCTCTTCCCTTTCTTCCTCCTCTTCATCTTCTTCTTCCTCCTCTCCCTCTTCCTGCATTTCTTTCTCTTTTTTTCCTCTTATACTTTTTGTTCTTCTCTCTTTTTCCTGTCCCCTCTTATTCCCCTTCCATTCTCCCTCCCTCCCTCTCCCCCTCCTCTCTCTAACCTCTACCACTAACAAGTTTGAACTGTACTTTCTGTCACTTGTAACCAAAACAATCATACCTAAATTGTAGGAAGAAAGATATCATTCTGCTCATAAATATCGAGGACCGTAGAAGCCTTGTTTGGTCTCTGTGAGCACAAGTTTTCCTGAAATATATAAATTTCCTTCTGCTCAGAGGTTACCCACAGTGTGACTGGGGAATTTAATTTCCTCCATGCTCCCATTCATCTCTGCTGATCGTCTCTAACCTCTAGTCTTCTGGGATGGATCCTTGAACCACCCTCCTACTGTTTCTGTGCCTGTGTTCACAGTTATTCTCACTGTTTTGAAAGCTGCACAGAGTTCTCATTATTGTTCTGAGAGCAGGAATTATGCACTGAAAGGCGATGTCAGTGCAGCACCCTTGTGAGTGGGCTTGGTGCATCGATGAGACCTTTTAAATCATTTCCCCAGTGTGTAGGGGGGAGCATTTTGAGGGTATGTTGCACTGATATTGTGAGGAAATCAGTGCATACAGGCATGTGCACCTGGCCTGTGTAGGCACCACCTACCTGAAACAGCCTGGGTCCTAAGGTGAGTTTCTGTGAGGGTCCAGTGTCTTCTGTCATTTGCGATACAGCTCCTGGCCCTTTGCTTTGAAATATGTGGTCCCAAGCTAAGGGCATGCTCTGAGCCATGGCTGAACTGAGAATGAAATAGTAAGAGAGGGCTTCTCAGGGCTTCGTTGTTTATCCTGGAGCTGAGTTGTTGGCTGGGTGTAATTTCTTGCTCCTCACCTCTGGCACAGTGACGGGGTGACTATTAGAGTGATTGCTGACGAAGTGGAGTGGAGTTATTTGAGGACAATGTAGACTACTGCCTCTACCAGCCTCAGTACGTTGTTTCAGCATACAAGTGGCCTTCCAAATCCAAATCCATCCCCGTGAATGTAGGATGCTGCTCATTATGTATCCATACAAGTGGCTGTCACTGCTGCCCTGTGATCCTGGCTTTTGTTATGGCCAAGTCCCTCGTCTGAATTGACAGAATCATTCAGCATATCACCCAAATGTCAGCAGCTGTTTTTTTACTTTAAAAGAAGGCCCTACATTTATATTAGCAAATTGCTAAATCTTTCATGAAGAAATATCACAGTTATAAACAGGCAGTCCCTGATACTCGATTATAATTTTAATACTTCCTTTTGCAAGAGATTCTGATAGAGCTCTGAGGAAGAAGTATGTAAGATGCTATAAGAATATGCTACACATTTTTTGTGGCTACTTTAGAGCATTCTGGAGGGAATGGTGGCAAAATGATTCTGAGACAGGCAGTAAAATTTAGTGAAGTAGAAAACACACAGCAAGATCATTAAGGATAAGGGAACAATCAAAGTAAAGCCAAAGGGAGAAACTCTATAGAGTGAAGAAGTTGAAAAAGATCAAAGTTCATAGTGGACATTGCGGGGTGGGCTGCAGGATACATGGACATTGTGGAGACTGATAGAACCAGATCTCAGAAAGCCTTGGAGATTCTCAACTGAAGAATAGGAGTTTCTTCCAAGAGTTGCAAATGAAGTCTTAGATCAGATCATTACATTTGGGAAGTTTGAAAGGAAGAAGGGAATAAAAACAATGAAAACTAAAAGCCTATAACCACAGAACAAATTGTAAATGCAGTCACATTAGTAACCAAATAAATGTGAGTGGATTAATCTCGAGTACTAAAAAGAAAAAGATCTCCAAATCATTTACTACTATACATGAAATTCTTAATTAAAAGTAAATGGCAAGCAAACTTTGGAAATAAAAAAAGGTAAAGATTAAGTAAACAAATACAAATAGAAGAGGAAGGCATTGTTCGTATTATGAACAAGAAATTATAGGTAAAAAAGTGTTAAATGGGAGATGTTATACCAGTTGCAGACTGTGACAAACCAAGTACATGAAAATAACTGGAACTCAATAAAATAAAAGTGAAGTCAATGAATATTGATTAGAACAAAATGATCTGATTAAAATTTAATGAACTTAACTTCTCTGATATATAGATGTTTCCTATGAAAGCAGAGGTGATGGTCTCTCCAAAATTTGCCATAACATCCACAAGACTCATTCGTGAATATACTATTGTGAGGAGGATTCCTTGACAAATTCCCTTGTAAAATAAAATTAGAAATTCGTATTAACTTTTAAGCAAACTTTCTATCGGCTGAATGCTGTGGTAAAAATGAAACAGAAAACATTGTCCTATGGACAGCACAGGATCATCCTCCATGTTAAGAGGTCAGGGAGAGAAATAGGGCTGCTCTAGCTCAAGGACGAGCCCACAGATTTGGGCTTCCAGAAAAGGAACATATCTGTGCTTTAATCCTTGCATGATATGGGGAGGCGCAGCCATTATTTCATAATCTGCTTGTTCTGTGACCTTTGGGAGTTGTTTAATTTATCTAAGTCCATTTCCTCCATTATAAAATAGAGCTACTAGGTAGAGTTAATTTCCTCCATTATAAAATAGAGCTACTAGGTAGAGTTAATTGAGATGTTTTGTTTAGTTAGCAATGTTTCTATAGAAACAATAAAAATGAACTCAATGAATCCATTAAGACAGTAGAACATTATTCAAGCATGAAGAATGCAATCCTGTTTTGACTGCATGGATAGAACTGGGGATTATTATGTTAAGTAAAACAGTGGGGCTCAGAAAGACAATACCACATGATGCCACTCATATGTAGAATGTAAAAAGAGGTACTCTCATGCAAATTGAGAGCAGCATGCTGCTTACAAAGTCTGGAGAGAATGGAGGGAGAAGGAGACAGAGCGTCACAGTCAGAGGGAAGCGATGTGCTCTGATATGTTATTGCAAAGTAGAGTAACTATAACTCATGATGAGATGCTGTGTTTCAAAAGCCTGGACAAAAAGGTTTTGAGTATTCTGGCAATGAAGAAATGAGAAATGTTTGAGGAGATAAATATGATCACCCAAGTTAAGCATTCTATAATGCATTGAAACATGGCATGGTACCACATAAGTATGCATGATTTTCATGTCATATTTTATGCATCGATTAAAAATAAATTAAAAAACTGAAAATAATATAAAAGGAAACATGGAAATTAATGTAATGTGTACAAAAGCAAAAATTATAATACAGCAGAAAAGCAGTTGACTTGATGAACTCAGAATTTTCCATTTTTGGAGAAAAATGATTAATATTCAGTGCTAACAAAAATTGAAGAAAACACACAAAAAACACTATCTTATACTAAATGCTTTAAAATGCTCAGGTACTTTGATCCAGGATTTACACATCACAGAAACTCCCCTGAGGAAATAACCACCAATTTGCTTAAAAATTCACAAATGTACATATTGTTTATTGCAAGAAAACAATAGAAACAAAATCCATAATTCATTTGAATATGTTGTGTAACTCTTCAGAGAAATTGTAGCAAAGACAATCAAAATCTGTGAAAAGCATCAAAGGATATAGGAAATGATTCTTAATAAAGTGTAAAGCCAAGCAACAAGCTGTATGATTTTATGATTTTTACATTTTAGATGTAATTTGACTTTAAATCTGAATTCATAAGCATAGGAGGGGTGTGTGTGCATGTGTATGTGTGTGTGTGTGTTAATGACATAGACTAATATACCCACATACTTATAATATAGTGGCATAATTATAGAGAGGTTGATTTTCTTCTTTATTTTAAAGAATGGTTAATACTGTGCAATAAACGTGTTGCTCTAACAGCAGGGGAAATGTAGGTATTAGAAGCTATTAATTTTTTTTTCAAAATGTATGTTAACATGGGGACAACTAAAAAATCTCCCTCTGTCCCTCTCCCCTTTTGTCCTTTTTCCCTTTGGGTATAACACTTTGCTGCATGGGGTAAAGTCCAAGAGTTCTTGCACAAACAGGAGTTGGCATGGAGAAAGCTTTAGGAAAAGAGATCATTGTCTTTCAAAACTCATTAATGAGCTCTTTGGAGGGGAGAGTTGAACTTGTCTGTCACCACTACCCCGAACTCTTCTCCCATTTATCTCTGCCTGTTTATACTCTGACCAGGTAAAACACGGACTACAATGGTCCACAGATGCCCAGTTTCTCAGGTATACCTTAATAATAATTTTTCTCCTACAGTGAGCCAGAATCAAACCATATAATTTGTATGAATTTAGACATCACTTGCATTCATAGCTGGTTAATTTTTATCATATTAGCTATTGTCACATTTCAGTTTGGAAGAAAAGATCCAGTTTCTGAAAAGTTGCACAAATATGATACAGTGCATTCATTTTTTATTTTCTATGTACTGACTTCTGAACGGTTTGAATATCACATGTTTCAGCTTTATTCTTTCTTGTCCATTTAGTACTGTGTCAGCCCTAACAACCCGCGAACCCATTCAATGAATTACTGTGCAGAGAGGCTGAGTTCTTCGGGTCAAGGAACACACTTGATCTTCCTGTGTAGCAGTATTCTTGTCTGTAAAAGGAGAAGCTGGTTTGCGTAAATTCTCTCTTGGTTTTTCTGGAAGGATTAAGTAGCCAATGTCTGGAAGCAACATGAGCGATTCTGAAAATAAGGCTCTGGGAACCTGTGATTTTCTTTCTCAGAATGATTTATTGCTTCAGCATCAGCTCTTGCGTGTGTTGTGTGCACACAGTGTGGAGTGACTCCCTTGTCTCAGGGCAGGAATCTGTTGATTTAACAAACACATATAGAGTGCTTACTGTGTGCCAAGCACCAGGCTCAGATCTCTGTGGATTTTAACTAATTTAATCCTGCAATAATCTCATGGAATGGACACTATTATTATTTTGATTTTAGGAGGCAAGGAAGCTGAGCCCCAGAGTGGGTAAGTAATTTCCCCCGGAAAGCCAGGCTACCTGTCTCTAAAATCCCACTGTATCAGTTTCCTGAAAGGAATTTCTAAGACATAAACAAGAGTCCTCTCCATTTTGTTGTGCTTAGTTTGCTTTCAGTGTAGTCTTCCTGATGTTGCCTATTACACTCACCAAACTGATTCATGAAGTCAACCTTCCAAGGGGGATTCTTTCGCTTGTGCTCCTTCCACAAGGTACCATAGCCCTCCACGTCATGTTTGCAGGAACGTATATGGTACTATGTACAGATTGAAAACTACCAAATTGTCCTGTTCTGAATGCCAGGGAAAGGAATCAGTACAAAACTGTGTGCACTTAGGAAAACTTTTAAGAAGATGGGAGATGTTTTGAGGATTTAAAATATATGACCTCAGCAGATTTTTAGCATGTTGATAGACAAAATTCATTTGACTAGTCACTTATAAATGTAGCACTGTCGTGTTGGCCCTCAGTGAAATTAGCTTAGTTGCAGATGCCATTAGAATTTGACCAAATTTAATATAATGCAGCTGCAGTTCTAGATAAGAATAATTAATTTCCAAAATATCGTTGTTTTGCCTAACATGAAATGTGAGTAGAGATCGTGATTTTTTTTTGTGTGTGTGGTTTTAAATGACTAATGCCAAGTCTAGGTACCTGCTTCTTTAATCCAATAAAAATTAAAAAAAACTCTGGAATGTATGTCACTATCAAGCCATTTCATTTCTCTCTGAATACATACATAAAATTAAATGCCATCAACCTCAAAATTGACTGCAGAGATCAGAGTAAAGCAATCTCCTCGAAATAACTGCTATTCATAAGAGTTATAATGAAACATGAATGTCATCTGTGTTCACCTCAAGTGACTTCATATGACATTATGAAATCTTGGTGGCACTGTACCACTAGAAATTTTTTTTAAAATAAACTCTTAACATCCTAACGCCCCTCACTCAATAATTAATGTTACAACCCACTTAAGAAGTAGGTAATATTATGTCTATAGTCCAAAGAAAAATTTTATGAATCACTGACTTTGAAAAGTAGTTGTTGAAGATAGGTTAAAAAAATGATAATGTTAAAAATCAAGCTAGAAAAGATAAAAGAACAAAACGGTGTTAAAAGAAATTCTTACAGGCAGCAGTAATGCTTCCTATTTTTATTTTTAATTAATAGTTTTTAGACAATTATGAAATGCCTCTAAGGAAATTCATGCATTTCTTCTCGATACTTTTTTGTAAGAATGCCTAGCTTGTCCAGGGGACTTTGAAGGTCAAACCCAGGAGTTTTAAGTATCTTGACAGGGGTGGTACGTATTTTAACTGTCATGATAACCTGTCTAGACACTGCCATTGCAGGTACGAGCTGATCATCTTCTCAGTTCCACTGTGCTTTTTCTTCTGTTCTTCCTGTGTGAAAACTGACAAGATCCCCAAGAGTTCAGCAGCCCATGTAAGTTGTGAATTTCAGCCCCAGGCCATGGTGTCCCCTGCTCCCACTCTTTGAATACCAGGCCTGTTTCCTGGTTGCCCCTCCAACCCTTCCTCCATCTCATTTTTGCTCAGCACCTTTTTGAACAATTAATTCGTTGTATCAGTGCTGTTCTGTTTAAAATGTCTAAAAAAAATCAATTTTCTCTAATGGATTCTCAACTTCTTTGATCTCAATGATATGACTCAGAATTCATTCTGCTGGCAAGTACTTTCAAAGGTTTCTAGAAGTTTGCTAGATGAAGTGAAAAAACTCTTGCCAAACAATGATTATTCAATTTCATTTGTTTGCTAAACATTTGTTGATGCAAACAATCTGGTATTAATTATATATGCAATATTTATTCTTAGCTTTTGAAGAATTTTCTTTTTATTATCTCCTACTTAATCTTAATTAGACTACAAAACAAGAATTTCATTTGAAACAGAACTCAATGCAGTTTTAATTAAACTCCCAGTTAAAAAGAAATAAAACAACCAGGAACACTCTAAGCGAAACAATAACACAATTTAAAAATTCAAATATCTTGGAACTGTCAAAGGGGATTGAAATCGTTAAGATCTGCAAACTTCCAAAAAGGATTTTGAAACATCACTGAAAAATACATTCTGCAGTGAAATTTGCATTCTACTAACAGTACTAGATGTCATCTTTGCAAATGCAGAAATTCTTGCTTTTAATTTCTGTAAGTTTCTGAGAAATCTCCATGAATAACAAACTTTGTTGATGGTGGGCTTGGAGAGTGAGAGAGGTGACTAGGACAGGTGACTCAGTTCTGTGCACTGGCCCAGCTGATCCTGAATCCTGGCTCAGCCAGTCATTACCTTTGGGTTTCGGGGGTGGTGGTGCAGATTTCTCATGTCTTGGCTATACTATGGTGGTGGAACCAAGCTCTGAGGACTGCGATGAGACTGTAGAATTCTTAGAGTAGCATCTAGGAGATAGGGAATATTTAGCAAACAGTAATCACAGCAGATTTGGCTGGTATGGTCACAGGGTTCTAGTGAATAATATGTACCTGATCAGTTTACTCATTCTAAACCATTTGACCTAGGCAGCTCTCAGCTAACTGAGCTCAGTGGAGCTGCACTAGGACACCTCCCTCCCTCTCAACCTCTCTCACTTCTTTCCTTCCTCCCCTTTCTCCCTTTTAACCACTATTCCTCTTTCCTTCTTTCTTCCCTCTCTCCTCTCCCACTTTTTCCTCCTCTCTTTGTTATTTATCTCTTTCTATTTGCTTTTACTTCTATCACTTTGCTTCCCTACCCTCTCTACTTACTTGCTTTCAATTTTCTCACTTATGTTTTTTTCCCCTACCAACTTCCACTCTTCCCATCTGCCTCTTTAGTAGCTCTCTCTACTTGTTTTGATTTGTTTAAAATGCAAAATTCATCTCTTCTTTAGAATAATCCAAAACGTTTACATCTCTAGTTTTTAAAAAAAAAGTAGGCAAGGGAAATGCTATAATTCTTTAAAAACAAATTCCTCAGAATAAACTAGGTTGTCCATGTCATTGCTCTAGCTGAATGCTTTTATTTGTGGGACAGTGCCAAACAATACTTTTTTCCATTCCAGTTTGGAAACATGAAGGACTCCCTATTCCTGACTTGTTAAAGAGAAGGCAAGGAGTTCGGCTGTCTACAGGAGCTCGTAGACTAGCACCTGTAGTTTGAACTCTATTATTTGGTACCTATTTCACTCAAAGTTGTCACAAAATGATATCTAGCTTTTCTATGTCACATGCTATACCAAACAAAATTTGGAAGCCCAGACAAGTTCTAGAGCTAAACGTACTGGCAGAATAACCTAACAGTACAGCTGAATGTTTTTACTTTCTCATACAGTATGTTTTCATCAGAATTCTTACAGAAATAGTGATTGGAGAAGGTGGCTGCAGAGTCACTGCTTTTGTGAATTCCTGGTCTTTAATGCTGTCATGTAGCTGGCATTTATAATAGTGTTCACACACACCTCCACCCACTCTACTAGTCTCCACTGGTAGAGCACATTAGCTTCAAAGAAGTTTATACATGTATCACAATGTTTTTCATTTGTAGATTGGTATAGTGTTTCTAAACTCATTGGAGCTGATTCTTTTGAGTTACACAAATATTTTGCTATAGTAAAGAGGGGACTATCTGAAGGTCAGAAGTATAATAATACCCAGGTAAACAAGTAAGAGGCAAGTTGCTCTTTTAATGAGGACACACTAGAATTCAAGGTCTTGGACTCCTTTTCTTACAGAAAGTCAGTAACAAGTACAAAATTAAAAACAAAACAGAACAAAAAAAATAACTGAAGAAAAAAACAAGCAAGCAAGAGCTCTAGGTTTATGCAAAGAAAGGACAAGCAAAAGAATCTACAAAGAACAGAAATCACGGCATAAAGTTCCTACATACTAAGCACAGTCCTAAGCACAAATCAAGGTGGGTGTGTCACCCTTTTCGACATTAAAGTCAAGCCAACTACAGGAAACACATCAAGATGACACCAGCAGAGCACTGACTAGCCTGAGAACTGGGCCATACACCTGTTCTTCTAAATATAAACAAATTTGCAACTTGAGCCATTGGCAGTTACTTAGGTTAAGCAAGCAAGCGCGGGGCTGGTGCCTGCCACTGCCTGGCTCCGAGCTCACAGATGCACAAGAGCCAAGGAAACCTTGAATATTTGGCAATGTGTTCTAGTGGTCACAGTGACCTTCTCTCACTGGAGAGATTATAATTACCATCCTTCTTATCCTTATTGTTATTTTTAAGTGTGCTTAGTTTGCTCTTGTGGCTCAGTTTGTCCCTACCTTGTTTAATGATTCAGATCCTCTTGGTTCATGTACATGCAATTTGCTTGAGTTGCTGTGTTTGGGGAAAGCTTATCCTAAAGGAAATAAGCCCCAGGATACTTATTAAATCTGTGTGTGTTTGGATTATCTATGTGAAGGCACTATTTATTGTTCTGAATCCCCAAGTTCCTGGCTATTCTAAGTGGGCGACAATTTCTTGGAAAAAATCATGTCTCTTTTCATCTTTGCTCAGAGACGAGGAGAGTTCAGGGGTAACTTGGAGATATTCCACATGTATGGGACACTGCAGAAGTGATGCAGATACAAGTAGCGTAGTGGCAGTGTTGTCATTGTATAGGTGGTGGCACTGAATAGTCCTGGGGGACTTGATGGATCTGACTGGCCAAAACTCTTAAAATGGTTCAAATTAGGGTCATCTGCAAGTTCTGAAAGTATTATTTCCAAATGTCAAGAGTAAACAGGACAGCTTTTGTGTGTCTTTTGAAATAAGTGTTATATCTTTTTATGCAATTAAGAAAAATTTGAATGTTGACAATTTTGAATATATAGAAAATATCCAAAGACAGCAAAAGCTGTTGCAAATTTTTGATTTTGCTCTCTGCCCCCACCCTCATGCTCTAAACTGGAAATTTGGTGAATTCCAGCAACATGTCTTCTAATGGGAATACATGTCTTTAAATTCTTTAGTTAAATCCAATTTATTATGATGAAATATTACATAGTTAGGTATAGAGATATGTGTCTGTCTTACATGTAGGTGTAGACTGGTCTCCTGTGCTGCCATAGAGGGACGTATTTCAGTTCTTCCACTAGAGTACAAACTGCAGAGAGGAGTTAGTGGGCAACCTTAGCTGCTATCAAATTCTGCTCTGGTCTGTTCTGTGCCACTGACTGAGTATGGCAGGAGGACCAGAGCTGGGTCATTTCCGCTCCTTCCCATCCTCCACCAGGAGAATAAATCATGACAAACTGCAGGCCAGGAGAATGGTAGAGCCTGTGCTACCCTTTGAGAGCCAAAGGATACAGCAGCAATGGCTCCCATCATTTTCTCATTTAATTTATATATCTGCCTCCTGCAAAAAAATGAGTGAATGCTGAAGAATGACATGGAGTCAACCAAATAGCCCTGCTACTTGGTTTCAGAGCTAGTGCAGATCTGTAATTTCTCAAGTCCATGCTGTGTGGCCACTGATTTGTTCTATTTCAATCAGAAGAAAGGGTCAGACACAGTCCACATTCATGATAACAGGATATCAATGACTCTAGCTTTGCCCCACAGCTCATTAGTTCTCTCATTCTTTGCCATCATCTAATCTAAAAAGATCGTGACTACCTGCATATCCTAAAGGACATCACTTTGATTCCATACACTGATGGCAGTGTGGTCACGTGGCAGAAGGAGTAAGAAGCACTTAGTGTGCTGGGCACCTTGGTAAGGTCCACGTATTTTGGAGAATAGGAGGTAAACTCATTGATGTACCAGAGACTCGTTACTTCAGTGAAAATTTTAGGGGTCCAGTTGTTAGGGGATTTTCTGGGACATAAATCCCAAACTAAAAGCCAAATAGCTATACACTGCATCTTCTACTACTAAGAAGACAGGCATTAGAGGTCCTTATAAATACTTCAGCGTCTAGAGGCATTGAATTCTATACTGTGGCCTAGAAATATGTGCCTGGAGCATATACTCTGTGATGTGGAAGGTTGTCACTTTGAGCAGGGCTCGAAGCATTAAAGACTCTTGAGTAAGTCCAGTTGTAGTGACAGCAATTCTACCATCTGGGTCATGTTCTGGCAGGTTTTATGTTGGTGGCACCATTGAAAGGAAAAGATGCAGTATGGTGCAAATGGCACAGCTGAATACGAGAGCAATTGTGTGACCCCTCAAGACTGAGGACAAGGGGAGACCCTGTGTAGCAAGAATGAATCAACTTTTTGGAAAAATGCCTTTGCTGAGGATATTTCATTTGGTTCTAGGAGAGGTAGGATATTTCAATAGAGGGCCCCAGGTAATGATCCATCTTTTTCTTTCTAATATTAGTGAGATTTGCTTGGACTACCAAGTCCTACAAACCAAAGGCACAGAATTGAGAGGAGTTCAGTGGTAGAACACGTGTCTGCAATTCTGCTCAAAGATCTGGTTTCAATCTCCAGCACTGCAAAAGTTAATTACAAACATACTTAAAGTTGAAATAAATAAAAGGAATGAAGAAAGAAAGGAAAGAAAGAAAAGAAAGAGAAGAAAAGAAGAAAGGAAGGAAGAAAAAAAGAAAAGAATGGAAAAAAAGAAAGAAAGAAAGAAAGAAAGAGAGAGAGAGAAAGAAAAAAAAAGAAAGAAAGGAAGGAAGGAAGGAAGGAAGGAAGGAAGAAAAATGGAGGCTGGGAGAAAAGAAAGAAAACTCTACGATGGGAAGTGATGGATGCAATTATAGAGGTGGAGAAGTTCTTCCATTAGCCATTTGCAAGCCGAGACCTAGGAAAACTGGTGGAGTTATTCAGCCTAAGTCCTGGGGCCTGACAACCCAGGGGAACCGCTGGTGTAAATCTCACATTGCAAACACCTGAGACCAGGAACTCATAAGTTGGAGGGTAGAAGATGGATAGCCCACCTCAAGGAGAGACAGAAGGAATCTGTCTCCCCCCACCTTTTTGTTCTGTCCAGGCTCTCATGGAATTGATCAAGGCCCCGCATTGAGGAGGGCCATCGGTTATACTCCATCTGTCCACTCAGTGCCTCCTCTTCTGAGGCAGACACTTTCAGGAGCAATGTTTGACCAGCTATCAGGGAAATGCATAGCTCAGTCAAGTTGGTATGAAATGAATGATTACACATCACAAAAAAGTTCTCATTTGTTCTTGTCATTGGATTCATCTGGTGAGTAGATTCTTTTTGACTTGAACCACCCAGCCTGTCTTCAGTGCAGGAAGTTTTCTGATGCTATTTTCAATGTTGCTTCCTGTTCCTGCTCCCTTCCATGTTCTCTTCCTACTTCTGCTCTTACATGCAGGTCACGGTGCCAAGATACTGCTTCCATGTCTTTTATTTTTTTCTCATCACTTTCAAACGTTTATTTTTAATTCTCACAAATGGACTAATCTTTGAAGCACATCCTCTGTACCAGTGGACTAGGATTCAGGTGATTTCTTATCTATCAGACATCATAGCTTTGCTTAGCATCACAGCTTAGCCCAGCATCATGTGAGTGAGTCTTACTGAACATTACTAGCCAAGGCAAAGATTAAAGTACAGCTTCTGCTCAATATGTACTGATTTCACACATCATTAAGTTGAACCCATCCTAAGGGACTGTCTGTATTATGTGATATACAATTATTAAGCTTCACAACAACCCTCATTCCCATGACATAGGCATTATAAATGTCCCCTTTTTAGAAATTTTGCAACTGAAGCATCAGAAAATTAAGTGATTTAAAAATAGAGGGGATAAATAGCACAAGCGTTGGGTAATGGGACCAAGATACAAACAAGACAGGGTAGCACAGAAGCACGTGCTTCACTATCTCTCTAATGACATCAGTCATCAAGCACTATATACAGACCTTGCAAATAATAGATGCTCCAAATAAGAAAGGAGTTACCGAGGGGTTTATCATGTAGTCACAAACATGCACACACAACACTTCTTAAAAAACCCTTGTCTCTGCAATATTTACACATTTAAAATACTGTTATCTTGGGAACAAGCATGCATATTAACTAAGACATGAAATATGAGAAATGCCAGAAAGAAGCTTTGAAGAAACAGAAGATTATTCAATACTGGGTTTTTGGTTATTCATTTATCTGCATGAACACAACCAAAAGGAGTGTAACATTTCTGTTATTGTTTTTCAAATTTTGGATAGGAGTAGAAATGTTTTCAAATTATTTAGTTTTTGGGGCCGGGGGTATAGCTCAGTGACAGAGCACCTGCCTGGCAAGTGCAAGGTCCTGAGTTCAATTCCAGGTACCAAAAAACAAATACAAAAATAAAATAAAACAAGAAACCTCAAATTATTTAGCTACTTCTTTTGCCCAGTGCAATGTGACTACCTTAGATTATCACTGGCCAAAGTTTCTTGCAAATAATTATTTCCCAGTACTTTCTCTCTCTTTTTTTTTTCTTAGTCACTTTCTCTTCCACTGGCCTTCTTTTAATTCTTTCTTTTTCCTGTTCAATGATATTCTGTGTACTGTGGCAGCATTTCTGGTTGGATATACAATTGTAAATGATAACATTTAGATGTCTGATACCTTTCTTAGTATTACATACTTATCTTTTAAAGAGTACTTGTTTATGCATTTTCCCAATTTTAAAAATATTTTATTCTGTTACTAGTAGTATGGCAGATTCTGATGAATATAAGTGGATGTGAATTCTGGAATAAAAATTTAATCATGGAAATAAAGAATTTCAAACTTTGACCCAATGATTTCACTTCTAGAAATGTTCCTAGAGAGTTAATTATGAGATGCTAAAAGTTTAAGGGATAAATTATAAGGTTGTTTAGTAAATAATTGGAAACAACAGAAATGTCAAAGAGGAATGTGATAAATTATGGCATAATACAATGGAATGATAATTAGTAGCTATAATTATTTATAATGACTGACTCGTAAGAAATAGGGGGTGTAAAGTAGTATGTGTAGAAAAATTTTGTGAAAAAATATATTTATGTACAGACAAGTTACAGGTGTATGTCAAAATATTAACAGAGGGTTTTTTTTTGTTTATTGTTTTGCAGAGCTAGGGATGGAATTTCGGTCCCTGCGTGTGCTCCAGCCTCTTAACAGTGATTTTTAAATTGACTAGTAGAACATATGCTGCCTTTTTCTTTTAGAACAACTTTACATTTTATAGAAAAATTACCAAGACAGTATAGATGGTTCCTATATACCAGACATCAGTTTCTCCTATGATTAGCAAATTATATTTGTGTGAAACATAGTTACAATTTATAAGCAAATATTAATACATTATTATTAACTGAAATCCATACTTTATTCAAAATTCTTTAGTTCTAACCTAAATTGTCTTATCTGTTTCAGGCTCTCTTTCAGATATCACAATGTATTTGGTCATCATATCTCCTTAGGTTTCCCTTGACTATGAAAGTTTCTTAGATTTTTCTTGCTCTTGGCAATCTTGGAAGTTTGAGGGGTACTGATCAGGTGTCCTGTGTAATGAACATCAACTGGGATTGGTGTGATGTTTTCTGTCACCATTTACTGAAAAGATTATGCTTTCCTCACTGATTTCTTTCCTGCTTTGTTAAAGATCTGTTGACTCTATTTGTTAGTGTCTAGTTCTTCATGTTCTAGCCCAGAGTTCCCCAGATTCCAGACCTGGGACCAGCGTCTGTCAATGGTCTGTTAGGAACTGGGCCACACAGCAAGAGGTCAGCAGCTGGTGAGCTGGCCAAGCCTCACCTCTGTTGACAGCCACTCCCATCCCTCCACTGTCACAGGAGCTTGGCCTCCATCAGATTAGGGTGCAGGTAATTTCATAAGTGAGACGACACTGTTGTGACCTGTGCATGTTGGCAGTCTAGGTTACATGTTCCTGTGAATCACCCTGAAATCACCTCCAGCTTCTGCCTCCCAGGTCCATGAAAAAAGTTGCCTGTTATGAAACCTGTCCCTGATGCCAAAAATTTTGGGGATCACTGTTTTTCTTGTCTGTTTCATTGATTTACATACTTGTCATTTTGCTAGTACCAGGCTATGTTGGAAATTGTCACTTTAACATAAGTTTTGAAACTGAGTACAGTGGGTCCTTTGGCTTTGTCCCTTTTTCTTAAAATTTTATTTTAAAGATAGTTAAGTCCAACAAAACATAACAGAGCAAAGTCAATCAAAACAAAGCAGTAGAACTGGCACAGAACTTCAAAGCAAGATACTAGGAAAACAATAGTTACTATAGTATATCTTGTTATCTTCACAATAGTTGACCACTCCATCAGGTATAGTAAAATCAAACCAAAAACAAAACAGAGCAAAACCAATAAAAACAATATGAAAAAAAGCAAAAAAATTGTTCAGAATAAAGCAAAACATTGGGCCTCAAAGACAAGATAGAAGGGAATGCCCCATATTTGCTACATTGCAAGAGATGCTCAGACTGCCAGCCCCAGGCCTGCAAAATCAACCAAACAATACAAGCATTTAGTTGCTTCATGTACCTTAGTTGCTATCAACTTAGCCATTCCTCTGAACCAGCAGGTTGCTTGGGCAGCAGTCTGGAGAGCGAGGGAGGGTTGTCCTTGATTCTTAGCATGCACGCCTGCAAGTTTTCAGGAGGTACATCTCTTTCTCTTCCTGGAGTCTGTGCCAGTCATGCACCACTCACCAGAAAGACAGGCTAGTTGTCTTCTGGTTTGAACCTTCCTGACCCAGTGTGGCGGGTTCTCAGGAGGCACAGAGCTTTCTCTTCCTGGAGTCTGTGCCGGTCACTCACCACTCACCAGGAAGGCAGGCTAGTTGTCTTCTGGTTCGAACCTCCCTCTGGCTTTGTTCTTTTTCAGTCTTTGTTTGGCTACGTTAGGCTTTTGCCTTCCTGTAAAAATATTTTTTTGTTTTTGTCTTTTTGAGACAGGATCTCGTTATGCAGTTCAGGCTGGTCCTGAGCTCACTATGTAGCCCAGGCTGGTCTCGAACTTGCGGTGATTCTCCTGCCTCAGCCTCCTTAGTCTTGGGATTACAGGAGTGTGCCATCACACCTGGCTCTACCATAAAAATATTTAGAATTAATTTGCCAATAAAAAAATTGCTTTTTGAGAATTTGATTGGGATCACAAAACTGCTTGTTGGGAATTTGAATGGGATTTTCTTGAATCTATAGATCGAACTGAGAAATAACTTCTTACTAATGTTAATTTTTTTGGACCCACCTTGATTATTTACTTTGTTGGCTTATGTTTTAATCAGGTTTTTGTTGTTGTTGGTAAGAGCAGGAAATTTTGGGGGGGGGAAGCTATATTTTTGGGGAAAGAAAGCTTCTAAGAGAGACAGGAGTCTTGAGTGGGTTGCCCTTAATCTGAGTTTTATAACTTTCCTCATATATATCTCATGCATATATAGGTTTGTTCCTAGCTATCCCATTTCCTTATGGAATTAGTGTATGTGATGTCTAAAAAATCAAAACACCAAGTATTCCTCCTTAGATGGAGGTTCTATCTTGTACTACTATTATACCACAAGCTTATTGGTTTGCTGGTTGGGTGGGAGTAGGGGGGTTGACAGGGTAACTTTTTATAATGTTATGATTAAACCTTAGTTTTTAAATAAATTTGTGTCTTTGGGCTGTGATATTCTCAAGTGTTTTTCTAGTCCTCTCCCCTCTCCCCAGGTGAAACAGGAAAGCGAAAGAAGGCTAGAGTGGAAGAGATGCCAGTCCCTGCAGGGATAAAGTTCTAGTGAATTCTTTTTCTCAGGGGAATAGGCCTTTGCGTGGAGAACTCTAGCAGATTATCTTTGCCTTCCTCTTGCCAGAGTTAGTGGGATCTTTGTGAGACCTTCACTACTCATGCCTGGTGCCATTCCTGGATGTAATGCCCACCAGAGTGGGGGCTCCTCTTCTGTCACTCAGAGCGTCTTGTTCTCCCATTAATCCCATGCAGCTCCTGTAACTCATTGAAATTGTCCTTTAAACAAGTCCATCTAGTGCCTGCTGCCAGTGGCTTCTGCTCCATAAGTAGATTTGACTCCCTGGTTTCATTTGTCTTTCCAGATATTGGGCCAGTTGTTTGCTCTGAACCCTCAGTTTTCTGATGGATCTGAAAAAGTGTTGGTTTTAAAATTGTTTAGTTCTTTTAAGGGTGGCAGTAACACCTTCTAAGATCTTCATTATGTGAGGGCTGAATATGAAAGTCCACATGTTCTTTTTTCCTTTATCTTCTTACTTCAATTTTTAATTTTAAAATATTGTAAACAGCAAACAAGTATTTTTAATATTCAATATGTACAACAGGATCATTTCAGAGATGTACTTATTGGTCAAATGATTACCACAATCAAGTTAATTAACACATCCATCACTGCCTAGGCCGGGCGTGACTCCCCAAAACTTGTTCATTTTGTAGCTGAAAGTTTATTTTTGATCATCGTCAATTTCCCCCTCTTTCCAATGTCTAACAATTAACTTCTCTGTTCTTTGTTCCTGTGAGTTCAACTTTTTATTTTATTTTAGTTATTTATTTATTCATTTATTTTTGGTGCCAGGAATTGAACTCATGACCTCATGCTTGCCAGGCAGGCATTGAGCCACAGAGCTACATCCCCAGCCCAAATTCAACATTTTTACATTCCACAAAAATGAAATCATATAGGATCTGTGTTTCTATATCTAGACTATTTCATTTAGCTTAACATTTTCCAGGATGATTCAAAAATGGAAGGATTTCTTTCTTTGTTAATAACAAAATTATCTACCATCTATCTATCTATCAATCTATCTGTCATATGTATTATTTGTCTGGGGCTGTAGTTCTGTGTTACTATGTTAGAACACTTGCCTAGCATGTGCGAAACTCTGGATTCAATCCTCAGCATCATCACAAAAGAGAAAGATTTTGTAAATCGCAATTTCTTTACCCATTTATTCACTGATACACCCTTAGGTTGATTCCATATCTCAGCTATTGTGTGTAATGCTAATTTGAACATGGGTTATCTACACCCTCTTGGTTGTTTTCTTTTCTTTTGACAACAGCCATCCAAAAAGATACAAGGTGTAAATGCCTTATGGTTTTGATTTACATTTCTTGTTAGCCATTTATATGTCTTCTTTGGAAAAAACTGCCTTTCAATTCTTTTGCTCATTTTTAAATTGGGTTATCATTAAAATTGTTATTTTATTATTGAGTTGTGTGAGTTTCTTAGATATTTTGGAGAGTAACCTTTTATCTGAAAATATTTGCAAATATTTTCTCCTATTTTGTAGGATGTCATTTGATTTTGTTATTTTTTTGTTTTGTTTTTTGCTGTGTCAATTACTTTCATGATGCTTCCTGCTGGCATAGTAGCTAATGATTTTAAAAGTTGTTTTAACTAAGGGAGATATAACACAAGGAAGAATTCAGATTTGATACACCAATGACACAAATGACACAAAGCTTTTATATTACTTACTAACAACTAGGCACTATGGTAAATCTTTAAAGCGTTTAATTTTCATGACAACTCATGAAGTAGTTGTTACTTTTGTTCTAATTTTGCAAATGAGAGAATCAAAACACTGAAAAGTTAAAGTTCTTTTCCTTGGTCTCACAGTTGGGCCACAGCAGAGCTGGGGGAAGAACCCCACTTAGCTGGGTTCCATCTCCTCGGTGTTTAAACAATGCCGTGCTCAGTTTCTCTCTCCTTCTTTCTCTGTAGTCAGCTAAATGCTTCTACAGGTGTACAAACTTGTAGACATCACACAAATATCAGAGGTAGACTTAAAATCTCTGAAACTCCTAACCATTCTCCAGAGCAATTTTGATCAGTGCTAGGTTTTCTCTAGCTTTAGATTTCTTTTATTTATTTTTTCTAATTATGTCATTCAAATCAATGTAAATTAAAACTGCACACAAGACAACAATCTGTATAGGTAAGGAAATCATGAATTCAGAAAGAACAAAGTGCCATCAGGTTCTATGGGCCAAGAATCACGGGAGGCCAGCGTGGCACCCAGAGCTTGGTTCCTTTATTCTCATGTTCTTCCAGACTCTGCAGTTGTTTCTGGAAGACCCAGGTCATGGACTCAGCTGAGGTTGGGTTTCACAGCAGTAAATGTAAAAACAGAAGGATTATCAATTCCATGGCTCACATCATTCATAGGATAAAAAAATCAAAGCCAGTGATTTATGAGAACTACATCTCTTCTTAAAACTGGGAATGGGGTAAAAAATTCTCCAATAGTTACTCATACAGAGATCTTTGTATCATATTAAAAAAGTATTCTCAACATCAGAATGATAAAAATTAGAAGTGTCGTAGGACTAGATTCATGACGTGACCACTAAACATAGTCTAGTAAAATGGCAACTTCATATGAGGTCTCGAAGCAAAATATTCCCACAGATCAGTCTTATTCTTTCTTGTACTGTTTACCTTTAGGTCACATCCAGAGGACTAAGGGGTTAAATTTCATTGACTCAACTCGTTTGTTTTATTGACCATGACCAAATGTAGTAAGTAATTAGAAGGTGTGTGTATGTGAGGAGGAAGTCAAGATCCAGTAATCAGTTAAGATTCAACAACAGATCATATAATGTGAGGCACTTCTAAACAATTTTGCATTGGCCTAATTATAGTTCAGGATGCATAACTGGTAAATATAAAATGAGATCTAAAAATATTAGCAAAAGTGTAGTTATCAGGAGAGTAGTGGCCATGAAAACAAGAGAAAACTAGTGAGAGTAACAGAATTATATTGGCTTGGTTTGATCCTTATGGAGTGGAAAGTCCACAAAAAATTCACTGGAATTTGTTTTCAATCATTTACTTATAATTACTGATTAGTGATAATTGGTATGATGACAGATGGTGGCAGAATTCTGTTGAAATCAAGGCAATTTTAATAAGGAATTGTGTAAAAACTCAGTAGCTCCTCCTATAGTAATTTCATTAATATCAACCAAGTTTAGCTTATGATTAGATGCTTTGGGGTTGGGGATAGAGGATCCTTAAAGATAAAAGCATATCAAACTGTGATAAAGGAATCTAAATGAGTGTATAGGACTAAAAATCTATTTTCTGTCTCATTGCTTAAATTGGAGCTTGTTTATGACTATGTAATTGAATTTTTCTTGTTATTTTATAATCCAAATGATATGGTAAAATTGTAATAAAACCATAGTAGAATTGTTATTAGTCTTTATATCTTTGGGACTGCATCTCCAGTTTAGATTTCTATGTGGCTCTGGAAGGGAAATGCTGTCATTTTATAAACTTCATGCATTTATGCAACTTTAGAAAGTAAATACTTTAAAAGAGGGTAAATTAACTGGGTCACAGAGTTCTATGGCTGTCCAATACAACCTGGCTGATCTTACTTGTAAGGTAGAGTTGCACATGACTATTGGATGGTTCACCAACAATTTGGGTAATCCTCCATCATTCACAAAGGATGAAATGACCAAGAATCCTAGACTGTTTATTACATTTAAAGTCTCAAGTATATGTACTCGAGACTTTAAATGTAATAAACCTCTTTCCTCTTGTTATTCATCTTGTAGTTGGTTCCTACGGGTGGGAATGTGGCTTGCATAATGAATTTATTCTGTTATGCATATATTCTTTGGACTATGGGCCTTGCAATAGGATGAAACATTTTACTGCAGTAACCATCACTACAATCAAATTCCAAGTCACGAATCAGTGTATGTGTGTGTGTGTGTGTGGAGTTTGATTCATCTGACTCATTGATTTTCAGTGACTTTAAATCTCTTCTGAGATTCGACTGAAGTCTTAACCACTCCAAATATTCTTTCTTAATTCTTTTCCCCTGGACCAAATGTTTTAATTTTCCATTCTTACCATGTCTCTCACTTTGTATGCTGTACTACATATACCAGTACTGAGGGCATAGCAGTCTTTATTGGACTTTTAAGGCAAGGTGAACATTTGATTAAACTCTGAATCCTTTCTGTTAGGTGTCCCCTAAAGAACTGGTATTCAAAGTCTGTTTGTCAATGAATATGGAACAATTCTAGCTGGTCAGCACAAAGGTAATGGATGACAAATGGATATAGGAGTTAATAGATTTTGAGTATCTACCGAAAAGTAGTTTCGATACAATGTGTGTAAATGGATAAAGCCACTGAGATACACTGTTCTCTCATCTTCCTCTAGAAACGCTCTGCCTCTGTCTTCATTCATTCTAATAAGAAAAAGCTAAGGTTTAATTTGTGTAGGATCTACCAAAGATGTGGTAGGAAAAACAAAAAAAAAATTTGTAAATGAATGTTTTCTTTCTTTCCTCAATTTTCTTTTGTCTCATTTCATCTTTCTTTCCATAAAGCACTTGGCTCCTTCTAAATGCAATCTCCAAACTTCTTAAATTCTCCAAGTCCCTCACTCCTCTTTTAGATGCAGAATTTACCTTCCTGATTAAAGTAGTGAGCAAAATGCCTTCTGCTTAGTATCATCTAAACCTATTTAAAATTGTTGGGGGATTACAAACTTTTAAAAATTTAGGTCAGTGGCATAAGCGCCTGCCTCGTAGGTGTGAGGTTGTGAGTTTGATCCCTGGTACCAAAAACAGCAACAGCAGCGACAACAAAAAAAAACACTTAATAATTCAAAGGCAGCTTTATCAAAATGATTAAATGTCATTAATAATTGATGTTTTTACAAAAATTAATATTGTCTGGTAATGTGCCTGTTCTAGACTTGAGAGATGGGAAAGCTCTGCCATATAAATAGAATAACATATTATTTCTTTGTGTAGGGAAGTTTAAAGCAAATAAGTCTCAGGGCAACACCAGTTAGGGCACATCTCAGGAGTCTTTGTATTTTGTCAACCTAACTGGAAATGATCAGGGAGTTATTGATTCTTAGTGGACACCCATTGTAAATTATTCTAACACAGTTCTGCGTGCTTGAGATGTCCAATGGGAATAAGCATCTGCATGTTGCAAGGAGAATAAAGAACAGAGAATAGCTGAACTTCCTGTTCTAATTTGAGTTACTTGAGGAAAAGTTGAGAAGGTTTTATTACTACTGTGTTCAATAATACTGTACTCTCCTCTCTCTTTTTATAATTTCATCATAAAACACCCCTACCTTTTTCATGGTCTATCTTATGACTATGGAAGACAAGTTTATCATCATTAACTTATATTATATTTTGTTATCTTGATTATTGTTAAGAAGCAGTGATTTGAACTCTATTCAGAACTTTTTTTTTTTTTGGTACTAGGGCTCAAACTCACAACCTTGCGCCTGCCAGACAGGCACTTAGGTCACTGAGCTAAATTGCTGGCCCTATTTTTTGAGACAGGGTCTCACTATGCAGTTCAGACTGGCCTTGAACTCACTTTGTAGTCCAGGCTGGTCTCGAACTCACAATGATCCTCTTTCCTCAGCCTCCCGAATGCTGGGATTGAAGGTGTGTGCCACCATGCCTGACTCATATTCAGAACTATTTAAATGGACATTTTCAGTGTTACTACTTTAATGAAAAGAACTGGTCTCACCATTTGTCAGAAGTTTGTCTTGCTGCAAACGGGCAGATATTCTGCTCTACCAAGCAAACTCTGGCCTTTTCACAAGAAGCTGTGGATGAGACTGGCAGGGACAAGCAAGAGTTTCAGTTCATGTCTGCATGTCTTAGTTCTGCACGTCTGCCTAGACCCAGATTTGAGATCATCAAGATTTTAATCTACTCAGCATTAACCTGGAAAAATGAAAAATGTTTAAGCTGGTTTTGATCAGAGACCTGCCAGTATAGGTGTAGTAGAGCTTGGTACATGAAATTGCAGCCAGTTGATCAAAATCAAAAGGAACAAAGAAGGGGAATTAAGAATTAGCACTGTTGGAAAATACTTTATACAAGTCTAGGTATCATGGCTAATTCCTTGACATCATTTCAAGAAATAGTCCAATAGTAGATTAGTTATAAGAAGGTAGATGAGCAGAAGGCAGACAGGATTTTAAGCAAGTTCCTCTTTACAACTCCTACATGGTATTGAATTAATCATAAGTAGCATGTCTTGCCTGATGCATGAAGTATATAGTGAAACCACCAAAAGCCAAACTAAACTAGATAAGAAGATACAGACAGCTGTTACATTTCTGGATTCCATGTTCTGTCATGGAATGTCACCATGAACATTCAGTTTAATTACTCTTCCACTTTACTGATTATTTTACCGGCAAACAAAACTCCATGAAATGTCCTAGAATTATACTTATTTATCTTTACTAGAAAAAAAAAACAATTAAAGGCATTTTAAAAAAAGTGTCAGAATCTCATTTCACCATATCACCTTAAGGACAACCATAATGAATGTCATCTTCAACTACAAGGACAATAGGCCCTTCTCTAATTTAACAAAGAAGTATTTGAAAATAATATACACCCCAATTATCTCAACATTAATGCCAGCTGCATTTAGTTTGCAGTGCTGAAAAAAATGACTAAAGCCAGTTTGTAAGCTACAGTGTGTGTTTGTTAGAAGAACAATTTGTTTTATTAGGTCAGTTAAGGCAAATTGAAGTATTTTTTGCTTTCTTTCATTCACTCATTCTCTGTCTCTGTCTCTCTGTCTCTGCCTCTGTCTCTGTCTCTGTCTCTGTCTCTCTCTCTCTCTGTGGTTTGAGGATCTAGAGAGGAGGACATTACAGTGGACAGAATAGGGTGGTGAATTAGTAAGAAGTTCTAGGTTCCAGTGTGAAAATCCTTGAAGTGTCTCTGGCATTGGCTAGGTAGGTAGTAAGTGGGCTGCTTTGATGTGGGTACCACCAGCTTGTCCTTGAATTTGGAGTCTTCATTGGCAGTGTCTACAGAAAGGCCAGAGCCTGAATGGTGGATGAAGTCTGAACCACCAGCTCCCTTTCCAAGGTTACACCCCAAGAGGCATGGGAGGAGGATGGTGTGAGAGGCACAGACCGTCACTGAAGAGCTGGCACTGCTGGAGTCTTTAAAGCCACACTCATTGCAAGACATTCACCCACTTTTTGGAGTCTATGTTGGACCCTAGAAGTGAATTGGCTCAAATTTATTCCCTGTTACAAGCACCATGTTGCCTTCCCTGCCCCGTAATTATTCTCCTTTTGTGCCTTTCCCCAGCTCTGTCCACTTTCTGTCCACTCACATCCAATGTATATGCATAGAATACACTTCTCTATTTAAAAAATATTAAATTTATTTTAAATTGGTGCATAAAAATAAAAAGTGGTACACATCAGTGCCGTACCATGTGATACATTATACACTGTATAATCTTTTAATTAGGTTAAAATAAATACATCTCAAAGTATTCTTTCCCTATGATAAATTTTTTCAAAATCATTTCTTTTAGCTTTTGGAAATGTGTGGTACATTATTGTTGTCTGTATTTACTCTCCTAAAATAGCATACCAGAACTACTTGCTCTTCTCTAACTGTAATTGAGGACCAATTGATTGTTTCCCCAGCAATTCATCTTCTATTGGAGACTTAAAATGTGTGTGTATGCTTAAGCATATAAAGTATCTTTAAAATATAAAATAAATAGATTTTTTTGGTATACATTATACACTGTATCTTGAGTTTTCCTTCCTTCTTTCCTTCCTCCTTTCCCTCCTTCCTTCTAGAGATTGAGAACACAGATCCTTTGCAGTAAACAGTAACTCCAATCATTTTTAAAGAAGTTTTTAGCTTGAAATAGGGTCTACCTAAATAACTAAATGCCCAGGATGGGCTAGAATTTTAATTGTCATGTGCCAGCCTTCCAGAGTCCTAATTTACCATTATGTGTTTGGTAGGTTCCTTAGCTGTATCAATTAGTGTAGCTTGATTCTTTTAACTGCATCATTGTATTCCATAATATATGCTATAAGTTTATTATTTTTCCACTGTCTGGCATTTAGATCATTTCTAAAGTTTTGTTAGTATAAATTTTGCAGTACAAACAATAGTCACATGAGCAATTCTATGCATGTTTCCTGTGACTTCATACTATGTTTTCTCAAGTGTAAATAGCAAAAATTAGAATTTCTTAGGTGAAGTGGAGGCAGAGATGTTTTTCTGTTTGTTTTTCCAAATGGCTACATCAGCTTCTTCCATTTTAAACACAGGAAAGTTTTCAAATTTTTACACAAAGAACACTCATGTAAAAGAAAACAGAATACCCTAAAGATGGGACTGTGATGATACTATCCAAGGTCAAGTAGAATGAAGTTTTTGCTTGACCAGGCCTTTCCTTGGAAATAATCTGTGGTCACTGGGGTGGACATTTTAGCTGGTCATGTCTAAGGTGAGACAAAAACAACCACGAAATGAACCACCAACTAGTCTTCTATTTGTCAGTTGGTTGATGTTAAGAAGCTGATAGCATTTGATTGATCACATCACACACTGACTTTGTGGCAACATCGAGACCCTAACTCATAGCCTAGCCATTCCTCTCAGCCCACTGGAGGCCCTGCTGGATACTCTGGCATTGACAACATGCTGAAGCAAGTAACCCCCTCTGCCAGTATGCTTGAATTAAGCAGCTACATAGAAAACAGCTGTGAAAGACTCATCAATCTCAGGGTGTCTATTATTGGAATTTAAACACCTTCTAACTGTGGCATAGATTTGCATTGATTGCTCTCAGCTCTGAGTAACACTCTGCCTTTCTTGTTTGCATTGCACTGCCTCACTACCTTTGAACTGGAAACTCAGATGGTTAGGCTGATTTCTTCTTTTCCTTGGAGCTCACTTCTGCATTGCAGAGACATAGGGTGCTAAACAGAGTACAGATATGTTCAGGGATTTAACCAGGTGTGCAGTCATGACAGCCAACAGCTCTTTAGCAATTAGGAATTGGATGTGTGAACTGACAAAATTTTTATGCTAATTCAAAGTGTCAGAGGCAAGTTGAGACATGCTTTTGACACTAAAATATGGCATATAGAAACAAGCAAAGACAACATCTGAAGTCAGGACTTTCAAAAAAACAGTGATAGCTACAATATTTACAGTGTCTTAATAATCATCTCTGTGTCCTGTTTCTATGTTACAGTATTAAGAGCTAACCAGTTTCCTTGTCCTGCTGAGTAAAGAGAGGTAGTTTTTAATTATTGCAGCCTCATAATTAGAAGGAATCTATTCTTGTTTGTGAGGTATATTTTGAATGTCTTTTGAGAATTTCTCTAAGTCACCTTAATGGTGCAAATAATTACTTGCAACAGACCCTACGTTGAACTTATACCACATACAATTATGCATGCTTTATGTTTACCAAGTCCCTGAATCCTTATACCAAGTTAAAACAGAGTATCAGCATTCCAGTTTCAGCTATTGGGAATTCTTTCAGTGGGGTTCTGTTTCTCTTTGAGATATGCTCAACTGTTATGGTTTGTGTCTAGATGTCTCCCCAAAGTCTCATGCAGTCATGGGGGCTGAATCTAGTCTGTGACTGATTTGTTTTCTAGAGCTGGGCTTATGAATGTGAGTGCTACACCCACCCTAAGCTGCATAGGCTACATGCAATATAAGGGACAGAATGCATCGTCACTTGTACTTCTCCCTTTTGCTCTGATTTTGCTGTCTTCCACCACAATGAACTGTTGTCCTGTGCCACGTGCCACTCTGCCCTGGATCCAGCTGAGTATGGACTGAAATCTCCACAAACTGTAAGCTAAATAAACTTTTCCTTCCTTAATTTTAGGTGTTGGATATTTTGTCTCAGCAATGAGAGAAAAGTAACTAAGACACCCAACGTTATGTGCATGAGTATGTCTAACACTTCTGTATTGGCTGCACTCTCATTCCTAAAGCAAAACAACTGAGGCGGGGTTACTTTATGAAAAGAGGCTTATTTTGGCTCATGGACCAGTTCAGGTTTGAGGGGCTTCAGCTGGTAATGGCTTTGTATTGATCCATTTCAAAGTGGTGCAGTGCATCAGTTACCTGGTGAGAGACACAGAAGTGTGTGTGTGTGTGTGTGTGTGTGTGTGTGTACACGTATGTGTGTGTGTCTTGTGGCTTTTTTCACTGTTATAAAACCACTAGTTAGTATTCAATCAT